>JAQGDG010000248.1:0-224808 GCA_029844215.1 Przewalskia tangutica | reverse complement strand
AATAGGGCTTCCACGTCTCATAAAGCATATCATTATGTTATACCGTTAATCACAGTAACATGATATTCTTCTTTTGGAAAGCGGGTTTGCAAAATGCGTTTGTGCTCTGGGTGGGGTTATATAAACCTCGACCCAGTGTCGCACGCCTTCGGTGATAGGATAACTGCATAGGAGGATTAGAGCAAAACCTAGTTAGTGCACAATGGCAAAATTAGGGTTGTTAAGCCTGCAGTTAGCGCTAAGCAAATAATTGGTATTTTCATCCCCGATCCGAGATATCTACTGACTTACGACATATTGCAATCCCACTTTCGAATCGATTAGAAATCATATAGTGAATTAGTTGTGATTAATTGCCAGAATTCAACTTTCAATTGTGGATATATCTCACAATAAGAAAAACAGCCATGGCGTCACGTTAAATTATCATATAGGTTTCTGAGATTGACGAGCGCTTATAAGAAATTGGATTCACCTTGCGTTGACGCGGCAAAAACTAATTTCAAGGTATAAATACGAGACGGAATAAAAACAAGAAAGGAAGGAAATAAGTTGCTAAACTATGGTCTCGATCTCGAGCAAAAAAGCATGTTGTGCGAGAGGGGAACCATAGCACTAGGGATTCTCCTTTTATAAATTTAACCGCCTCCCTCTTTCCTTGAGTACCTTGAGAATTTAAGTCCAAAAACCTAATTTTTCGCGTCAGCGCGCGGCACTGCGAGCGGCGCGCAGCACAGAACCTGTCAAGTGGATATTTGGCCTTACTTAACCAATTCCTAACTTTATCTGGTAGCGCTTGTGCTACGCAGCTCACCGTAACTTCTCGGATGTTTAGCATGACCCTGCACTAGCATGCGCGAAGCGCGCGGCTGGAGTCTGCAACCTCTGCGGATAGTAGGCGGCTGCATTCTAGCCATTGCCCGAGGAAGCTGCGGCTGGAGTGCAGGTTTGACCTCGTTCGCCTTCTGCTGTTTTTAGCTCTGCGGAGATCTCCTCTTTTCCTCTTTTAGCTCTTAGCGTTTAGCCATTTTAACCACTTGACTGAAAGAAGAAAACTAGCCTGTCGACAACATATGTGTCGCAGCAGACGAAAGACTATTTGGCCATTTCGAATGGTGTATATAAAATACGCTCCCGATCGGACCCTCGAAATTACCTCATAGGGTCCTCGCAGTGTCAGAAATATTCGGTTGTATGCTATCCTAACGCCACCACTTACTACATGTGAGCCGGCGGGTCGCTCGGCACGTGTCCTGAGCTTTGGCCCGAAATCTTTATGAAGCTATCTATGCTATGACTTGTCCGCAAATGCGAGATCACGTCTATCGTCACGTCGTTCGGCCGAGAATGCATTCCCCGTTTTGAATATTAAAAAGTTTCAAAAAACGGATTACTTTTCTTGGCGAGCTTTGCATCTACCATCATTCTAGAAGTCGACTAGATCATATAATTCTTGGCGTCGACGCTGGCTCCGAGGTATTGTAGGCGCCGTAACCACAAACGGGTCACACGATTCCACGCTGTCGTGACGCGCGACCCGATGGGAAGCACCGCGCCATGCAAAAAACATCGAAGTGCAACCGGTCCTCGGTACGCGACAACGATCCGCAGTAGCCGCAGCGGTTCCCTCCAGTAGCGCGGTACCTACTCGGCGTCTGTCATAACACGTATCGACAAATCCTCCAGCATTGGAACTCCAGCTATCACGCTCACCGTGGAAACTCATTGCAAAACATAGAATACTTTGACGAAGTCGATTTAACATGCAGCGAACCATTTCGCCCCAATTCCAAGAACTATATTGGTCATGAGACCACTGGTGGAATCGACTATATTGAGAAATTCAATACTTTGGCGAAGAACACGTAGGATCTATTACTACAAACTGAGGAGTGGAATGCGAAGATTCATTATCTGTGGCTATTTCGTCACAAATTCGAAACGATGGAATCTTCAGGGAAGGTATAAGAGCAGGCACCAGCTAATGACCTGAAATCGGCGCATGAGGTCATTGGTTGTGGTGATACGCTGTGGGATTTATAAAATCGGCTACCGTCCACCTGATTTTGAGCATTGCCGCGGGCAAACTAGCGACCGATCCATCAGCAGTGTGAGAAAGAATCACATTCTTCGTAGGGATCGAGAGAGACATTACACGTCGTTAAGCGTGGTGTTCCACCCGTGCGATTCGCCATTATGTGTGCGACTCAGTAGAAGTCACTACTTATGGCACGAAGCAGGCCCGTCGATGATATGTCGTTTTGCGGTATATCACAAATTAGGTTTTGTATCGTAAGAGTGATACATTACACTTCATATTTCATCGAGGTAGTAGCATTTTGCTTACTTATTACTTCGTGGATGATATTGTTCTTCTTTTGCCTCACTCAAATGATTGAAAAATGAGATTATTACCTTACTTAAATGCGAATTTGCAATGTTGATTTAGGAAAGTTGATTTACTTTTTGAGGATATCGGTGACCAGTCGGTGTCATATATTAACGACAGCCAGCGTAAGTATGCGAAGAGATTGTCACATGCATTAAGATGAGCGAGCTGAAGGTGCTCTGAAGTTGATTCCCAAATCAAGCTCGGTGCACCGTAAGATAGTGCTCGCCTCACGATCACTCTATGCGAGTCTTGCTTAGGTACCTTGATATCTCGCCATCCGGGGCAGACATAACGCGCTGTTGGTAGTGTGCCCATTCATCCGTACCGAGAAAATGCCGTTGCAGCTGCTCTTAGCGTATCATTCGATCATTAAGGGAGTGCGCGATTATGATTGCGCATCTGCTCTGCGTAGGCTTATGTTTAGCACCATATCACAGTCTGGATTGGCGGAAGTGTCGTCACGCGACGCTCCACCTCGGCTTTTGTGTTTTTAGGATATCTTATTTACTTGATGCGCGAAGCGATAGGCTGCACCACTATCTCGCTCGATCTCAGAAATTTGATGCGAGGCATTGCAAATATAGTAGGCCCGAGATTTGGTAATCGCGAGAGAATTTCTTGTTAGAACCGGTGTCGCTGCGTCGGACATCTGTGTGTATTGCGATATTAACGTCTCACCGTATCGTCACCGTAATCCGGTTGGCATGATGAACCCGACCGCATTGAGATGAACTTACGCTGTTCGGGAGAAAGTTGCACTGACGTGCAGTGTTACATATTCCGTAAATCTAGTAGTATCTGGAATCTTATTTCTCAAAAGGACTTCCGTACAACTATTTTTGCCAGTCCAGTCTCGTCATAACAGAAACTTCGAATGAGGGGTGTGCTTTGATAGCCTGAAACATAATATTACTACCCGTAATTAGAATATTTCTATATTATGTAAATATAATTATGGTAAAGACAGATTCCTCTTTTTTGTATAGGCTTAAGTTCTATTGTATGAGGATGAATATTTGTATATATATCACTGATGTGTGGAAAATTTCATAAGAGATGTAATAAATCTTACACCTGTCAAGTCACTGATCACCATTTACAAGCCAGAAGAATTCCTAATAAGATCCGCAGTAGAACTATCAGTCGAAGACATTGAAAATAAGGGCATCATTATATTATTTGCGTATGTAGTTTGAGAACTTCTTTGTGAATTATGAGTGTTTTATTCTCTAGTATCTTGTCTTGTGTATTTGTATATATGTGTCTTTGGGATGTTTCTTTGGTCTATGTGAGGGCAAAAGGTTGATAGATTAAATGCAGTGGTTAAACTTTCAAAATTGAGATTCATTGTGCCTGATGGTTCCTCAAAATAGAATTTATGTCATTGATTGAAGCTTAAACCGTGAGTTCACGACAATTTTAAGTCATACATCTTGTGTAATGTGAGATGTCACGAGGTACGTTATCTGAAGTATGTCTTGGATGTTACTTTCCAAAATCATTGCCCAGACGTGCTTTACTTTGTGATGTCCCAGGCATCAGTGTTAGTATTTTGTGATGCTATTGCTGGCGAGGACAAAAGCAAGACTTTAGTTAGAGATATTTGATGTGCGTAAGATCTGATCGTTTGATGTCTTTTGGCGATAAGTTTACTTGTTTTTAAGCAAGTTGTGTGATTTTCTGATTATGTTTGGGTAAATAACAGCAAAGGCAGAAGCGAAAGAAATTTCACGAGTCCCGCGATCCGAGTTATAGTTGTGTACGTATTTAATACGAACCGTATAATTGGAGTGTAAGAAGTGAAGTTGGTAGGTATTGGATGCGAGAAAGACAAAAGCCGATTAAAATTAGACGGACGTACAAACTTGGCGTCAGGTGGATGACTGGAACTTATCACGAATGATACTTATTTGTAGGATTACTGCGTACTTTAGTAGCGGCAATGATTTTGTCATTATTTATATACGAGTTTTGGATTTGTATAAATATTTTTAGGAGTTTTGTGTGTCATATATCTATCCATTTAAAAGACTTGACTCGATATTAATTACTTAGAATATTTTGAAGCTTTCAAGAATCCCCTTTTAGGTTGATCCTTTAATCTTCTTTATGCAATTGTAAGTTTTAATGAATGCTTTATTGCTTTGCTTTGTCATTAATATTATGAGTAGCTAAAGCTTAATATAAAAGGTTGTGAACTTCGATGATGGGTGTTACATGTGAATGGAGTGTTTAATGCTTTATATATGAATAATGTGTTTGTTAGTATTTATTTTATTCCTTATTCGTTCATGTCGGTTAATAGTTGTAAACATTAAGCTTAATCCGCAAACTTTGCTTTCTTGGAAAGAGTGAAGTGCGAGTTGTTGAGATAAATATGAGAGTCGGGACGTTAAGTCGTTTAATAAACTCAAGCCCAGGAATAAAGAAAGTTTACTTGGCATATAATTAATCAATTCTTAATTTCACTCTTTTATACTTGGAAAAATCATAAAGAGAAATATTTCCTAGCTTGTTAAAAAATATTATGAAGTCACAGTATGGGAATTTAAGTGCATACAATACTGTGAACAATCCACTAGCAATACATCATACTAATACAGAACATAATCTCTACAATCTAGCGTAGACATGACCTTGATTTCGTAATCAAGCTTATTTCTGATCAATTGAAGATAGCTAGTAGAAATATAACAAATTTTACAATCTTGTGGAGGAATACGAACAAAGACCTAAGTTAAGTATTACACTACGGAAATAATAAACTTTTCCACACCTTATTCACTTGCATGGGATTCGGCCCCCGACCTGGTTGGGTTACTATATTAGCAGCGTCGGCTTTACGGCATTTAATAGGTGTAATTTGAGCATATCGCTCCCCGATCCAGCTCCAGCCCATCAACAGCTTGTCCAAAGTGATGCGACTTGGACGGCCGTCGACTTCTTCAATAAATCGACGAAGACTTAACTTTCCGCATTGTGTCGGCATCGACCGCAGCCTATATTCAGATATACACGAGTTTCGTCTCTAAATCGAGCGAATAAGTATATCGATTATGCGTGATGACATGTATTTGGATTTTTATGACGACTCATTAAAGCGTGGGGAAGCGTTCAGTGCAAAATTTAGAGGAAGGTGCTTGAGGAGATGACTACTATCATATGTCGTGGTTAGACTTCGAAGAATTGTTTATCTCACAGGTTAGTGTTTAAAATACTTATTGTAAAAAATTGAAGTACTTATATTTATTATTTCATAATTGTTATATCTTAGGATTCCCCGTTGATATTACCCATTTCGAGAACACAACGAGAGTCACGTGTTAAAGTTTTAGTAAAGCTTAATTTTATTCAATATAAGTTGAATATAACTCTAATTTTATAATATTTATTTTGACCTCGGATAGGAAGCTGCTCCCATCCATTTAGGAGACTACTTGGATCTACATGAGACCGCTACTGAGCATGCTCGTAAACCTCTTGATCCACGTGTTATAGTTTTAGTAAAACTTAATTTACACAATATAAGTTGAATATAACTTTAATTTTTAACAACATATATGTAGATCTCGAGATAGGACACACTCCAACTTCAGATCCTACACCAAACTCCTTTCGGGAGCGACACAGCATGTTTGATTTTTAACAAAAGTTAATAAATTTAATATAAATTAAAATTAATACTAATTATTTATATATTTTTACGCTTCATCATACAACATGATCCCGTCTCGATGAGGATGATAATGATGATGGATGGCGTGCAGAATCTCGGCAAATTGGCTAAGATCGCATATCAATTAGAAACGATCGAAGTGCGCGTAGTTCAGACAGAAAAAGGGGGATGGAGAAGCGATGGCGAGGGTGGCGGAGATCATATTACCACCAGACCTAAGGTTACTCACAAAGTCTTACATGTTGGACCGTTAGGGATTAAGTTGTATATGTGATTAAGTTATATAGTTTAATTTATATTGTATTTTTAGATATCATTTTCTTAATGATAATTAGTTAGCTTAGTCTTTATTATCATTTATTACTAACTTTCGTTGTGACATCTAAATTAATTAGGAAAACAAATCTCGACATATTCAAAATCAAGGAAGTTATCACGTTGACTAATGAAACAATAACATGCTTAAAATCAAAATCACGAAAAATAGAACACTTAAACCTAAGAATAATAAGTTTCCAAATAAAACTTTACTTGAGCACTTTACAACTTTTCAAAAGCAACGATTCAAGCGATTATATATCCTTGAGTATTGAATATATATTATTGTTCTGCGGATATCAGGTTCTATATGAAATATTGACGTTCCAAAGTTTTGAGACATGAATAATTTTGATCAAAGTATGAAACATAATTTCATCGCTGAAATAATACCAAGTATCGAAAAGAAATGAATAGTTAGCCACTATTAGCATGATAAATTATTACACAAAAAAGAGAGTTAAGCGCGATTCTGATTAACTTCTTTTTGGTAATAAAATATAGAATTGTACCATAAAAAACAAAATTACATACACTTATAAGGAGCACCCCATTAGTTCAACCACCTTACAGGAAGAGGTGCTTGATACTACTGTACCTCGAAACAAAATCAACTAATTACAAAGTCTTCAAATTAAAATGTCTTTTAAGTCTTATTAATCTCCCTTAAAGTCTTCTTATTAATATCCAAAGTATATAAGTCTGATATTGCATCTCTTATACATATAGAAATCATATTTATACAAAAGAAGAATTCTAGTCTTACCATAATTATATTTACACCCGATATCTGAAAATATTCTATTATTATGGGTAGGGAATATTATGTTTCTCATATACACATTTACACGCCTCACCGGTCGGAGGCGGGAGGAGGCGGGACAATGCTAGGCTGGATCTGAAGTCAAGAAATAGGCATCTAGGAAGTCGCACTTTGGTAAATATATCTACCATCTTGATAGGATGATGGAACATGTGTAACACTACGGCATGGCCTAGTCTGCAACTTTCTCACGAACAAAGTGTAGGTACATCTCAATGTGCTTGGTTGATGTTCGAAGGCGGGATTATGAGACAAATAGATGGCGGAGATGTTATCCAGCGATTACCGCAATAGATGCGAAGCGCCAAAGGACACTTGAAGTTATAACGATGAGATTCGGAGCCAGCAAATCTCATTTACTACATTTACAATGCCTGCTGTACTCGGCCTCACCACGCTTTGGAGGCGAGATAGGAGTGATGCAGTAAACCCAGCCGGAGGACAAGAAATCGATTATCCTAAAAAACACAAAGCGGGGTGGGCGTCGCGTGTCAGGACACCTGCACGATGTCTGCATCCCGTATATGAAAGCAACTGTTTTGGTGCGAGAGGGTATAAGTCACGAAACCATAATCAAAGAGTGCCGCAATGTATCGAATGATCTGACTTAGAAAGCGATGAAATGAGACTCCTGCAGGGGCATCGTGAATAAGCACACATATTTGAACAACATAAGCTATCATCGGCACTGGTGAAGGTTAGATCTTGAAGTGCACTGCAAGAACTCCTATCGGTAAGATCGGAAATTTTGGAGCGTCAATCCCGTGGCGAGCTTACGATTTAGAATCCACTTGGAATAGGCACCTCTTTGGTTCGCCATATCAGCCTGTACCTGATCTCTTACGCATGCTTACGACCGCAGAACATATGATTGACAAACACGGTCAGCGATATCCCCAAAAGTAACTCAGCGTCCCCGAATCGGTCATGCAAATTCGGACTTAAGTGAGCGATAATCTCGTTTTCAATTAGCGGAGGAAGCGGTAAGAACAATGTCATCACGTCAAAGTAATAAATAGCGGTGCTACTACCTCGATGAAAAATTATAAGTGATGTATCACTCTTTGCTGCATAAAACCAATCTGCAAGATATATACGGAAAAGCGATCATACCGTGCGGGGACTGTTTGAGCCATATAGTGACTTACGGGGGCTGGCGCATAGTGAGGAGCTATTTGGATGAGTGAACCACGGAGGCTCATGCATGTAGACTGTCTATCTCGAATCCCATTGTAAGAATGCATACTTCACATAAGTTGATGGATCGGCCGATGTTTGCCCGTGGCAATGCTCAAAATTGTGCGGATGGTAGCTAGGTTTGTGGCCGGTAAATTTGAAGGTCTCGCCTGATAAATGTCCTCCGGCTTATTTGTGTCATTAGCGATAAGTCTTGTTGTGAAGCCCCAAATTAGTGTTACAATAACAATAAACATTATTGTGTCTATGTGATTATGATTCTGACCTTATTCACGTTCGGGCGAATGTTGTAGGAGGAGAGAATGTAAAATCAGGAAAAAATAATAATATATAGTTGTTGGTTGGGTTAATAAAAATACATATATATATATATAAGAAAACAAAGAATAAATTGCATGAGATGGAGTTAGTGTTAAAGTTAGATAACTAGATAGATAAAATTTTAAAAAAGAAAGGCAAAGAAGAAATTTGCGTAGGCGTCCCTCCTCACACTTTTCATTTCCCCTCGACTCTTGTCATTCCACCTCCAGTAGGTTATAGAAATTTTTCTACTTATACATTATACATGGCACAAATAAAATACCTAGCACAAAAGAATAGGAAATCAGAAAAAATAAGTGAAAAGAAGAGGAAAAAATGCGGAAAAATACCAAGAGGGCAGAAGAACAAGAATCAAAATACTAGAGAGTAAGGATCATTTTAGCAGCAAACAACAATAATCTTCACACTTATAAGGTGAGTTTTCTCACTCAGAAATTCTTAGTAACATCCTTTATTTTAAGTTCAATACATGTTAGAATAAAAATTGAGTGTTGAAAATAAATAATGAGCTTTTGATTGTTCAAACAACTAGTTGCGTCATGAACTTTACGAACTGATTTCACTGATTTATAATTGTTAGAATTTGATGAAATTAGTAAGAATGGTACAACTCTCTATTATGATCATATAGAACCAAAAAGGAGGTTAAATGGACATACGGTTTGAAAGTTATCATAGTTCAAAGTTCCTACCTTAGATTTGGCTGAGATTCGGAAAGGCATAATTACGTACTGTTTTTATTGAGTTTTACTTTTTAGAATTATATGAAAATTTACATGGTTGTAAATCTCTGCATTCTGGACAGATATAGATAAAGAGAGGTTAAAAGCGGACTTACGGTTGAGAGTTATTGTAGGTTGATTGCTGCCTCAGTTCAGCGGAATCCGAGAAGGGCGGGGCGTTGAAACATAAAACTGTACTAATCCATAGGAAATATGAAAATTGGTGCTAAATGAAAGTTCTATATCTCTCTGGTGTGGAAATTTTGAGACCTTACGGAGAGTCTATCCGACTTACAGTTGAGAGTTATCGCTATTTAAAGTTTACGCCTCGGATGTATCGAGATCCGGGAAGGACGAATAAAAGTGTAAGCGTAGCAAATGGTACAAAATATGAAAGGATGGTTCACATGGAGAAGTGTAGCTCTCTGTTCTCGTCAGGATGTCAGTTACACTGTCTCGGAAAATGCCCGTGTGGAATGGTCTCCCTTCCAACTTAGAATAATCTTTGTCAGTATGTCTATGTAGAAACAATATTTACGAGCATGGGCTCGCGTTATATTTTCAATAAATTCATAAACATATTTCTTTATTGTTATTTTTATTAATAGCTCGTATTTGAATATGAATTTAAATTTATAAATAAAGAGGAATTAAATGGTGCTCACGGTGAGGAAATAATTGTCAGTGCCATCAGCACTAAGTAAAGGCTAGGAAAAGTCGGGCGTGACAAGTTGGTATCAAAGCTAAATCGGGTTAGGAGATTCTAGGAAGTTTCTTGAGTTGGGTGTTTGAGCGGTTACTTATTGCGGCGGTGTGCGCACCACCTTAGTAATAAGTAGCGGAATAACTTTGTCTAAAGTTTCATTTCTTACTCATACCGATGCGTATCTTAGTCTTTTCAAGACTTGATTCTTGTACTACCTCTTTCACGCGGGTTAGGAAGAAGATTGTACAACATTATCTTGACCAATAATTGTTGTGTAGATTGTGATTATAAAGCGAGTTCGATAAAGAGGAAGTACTCGAGAACATGCAAAGGAAATGCAAGCTTCAGAGAAGGAATTCATGCGTCGTAAGATGAACTCGGGAGATGATTTTAATGAGTATATGTGCGACACAATCGTACTTTGTGCGTATTTGCTTAGCAGTAGACAGAAGAGGCGTTCCTACGACCCGACCTTCTTCAACTTTCCGATTGGATTCATATTACAGATAATATTCAACTCTGTCCCGGAAAAATTCCGATCCTCATTCAGAGGGAAAGATGCTAAGAGGAGATGTTACGGAAGGTTGTCGACCAAATTTCTATTTGGTAATAGTAGTAAGGGAAAGAATGAGTGAAATGGAAAGGAAGCAAGGAAGAAGGTTCACGAGGAGTTGAATGCCAATCGTGAGAATAAGCGAATTATGCGATTAAGACGCTTTAGAGCGTGTTGTAGTAGGTGCGTGTTCGAGTAAGAGAGCTATAGGAATGACATAGAATGACATACTCACGATGTATTGTAATGTCATGAAATATTTTCAAATATGAGGAATGAAGCATTATTAATGCAAGTTATGAGTTGTCATTATTGTTTAGTTAATCTGCGTTTTCTTGTGGTCTTTGCGTGCATGAACTATAAGAAAATTTTAAGAGCTAAGTAGGCATTCAGTCTTCTAAAATATGAGTGTGTTTGTCTTCACGAAAATGGTGAATTCACAAATCCGGGGCTCGAGAGAGGTTCATCACGAAGCTCATGTACCTCGGTTGGCGTAGTGAGTATGAAGGAAGCGAGAAAATATCGGAGAAAATGTTGGAAAACGAAGTCAAATGGCCCAAGAACGGTGGGACAAAAATAGATACACTCATTGAGTTAATGACAGTCTGATTCCACACATGGTTCCGCCGCACCTGTAATCTCTGTCCTAGCCCCGAATCGAACAGACGGCTGGGACCCGTGATTGCACCACGGACTCGAGAGTGTAAGCTGGCACGATGCACGATGAGCTATGGGCAAATTTTATGAGGAGAAGAGAACCACTTTACTCGGGGAAGGACCCAAGGCCGGGCATGGTATTCTCGATGAAATTGATGACTTAATGTTCACATTGGGATGCGTGAGGCAGGGCGCCAACTTCGCGAGGCGCACGACTAGTGGATGATGCGAGGGTGTGGTGGAGGAATTTTAGGAAAAATCGTCCCCGATGTCACCGCCAATGACTTGGGAGGTTGAGCGGCGTTCGTTGAAATTTATGCCTAATATGCGCAAGGATGCGCTCGGACGAGAGTTTGAGCGGTTGAAGCAAGGTGACGCGATGTACAAGAATATGATACGGTTCGTGAGGTTATCGGATACAACACACATGTCGTTCCTACAGAATGGATAAAGTCAAGCGATTTGTAGAGGTTTAAGCTTAGAACATAGCGAGAAGAAGGTGGTGGCGTTAGCCAACGATCGAACTTATCTTGATTGTCGATATGGCTTTGAGGTAGAAGGTTTCGCTAAAGCAAAAAGAGAATATTCGCAGAAGAGATTTGGACGTCGGGATCATTTAATCGAGTCAAAATCAAAGCGAGGAGTTTAGTAAGGATCTTCGTGACCAAGACCAATGTGCGCGATCTTATTTTAAGCCTAAGGGCACGATTGGTTTTAATTACCAAGGTAGCAAGGACAAGGCCACCAACCCTAACACGGGAGGTGACAAACCGATTTGTAAGATTGTCAAAGGAAACACACTTTGGAGAATGTCGACTCTTACGAAGCGTGTTATAGCGTGGAGAGTCGGGCATTATGCCGGGGATTGCAAAGAGGACCCAGGCTCGATCTATTCGGGGAGGTTAGAAGCGACCACAAACGCTCTGAGAAATCGAAACCAACCCGCTAAGTCGAGAGGTCGACAACCCGACAATTAATCGACTCTACGCTTTGCCCGGAGGAATGAGCGAAGCATCAATGCATGGAGGCATGGTATTTTCTAGTCTCGGTATTCTGCGTTTGTATTATACGATCCCGCCTACATTTTCATATGTGCAATGGGCTTTGCTAAGAATTTACCGTAGAACCTACTTATTTAAGTGAACCTTTTGAGGTTATGACACGATGGGGCCTCAATTTGGGCCTCTCGGGTGGTAAATAATTTCCGATGAAGTGAATGGCGAGAACAATGGTGAACCTAATACTACTTGATATAGTGACTCAGCGTCATTTTGGGTATGGATTGGTTGTCGGCATGTTATGCCATGTTAGATTGTCGAGAAAGATAGTGAGATTAACTTTTAGGAGAACCGAGAAGTTGTTATAAGGGGTAGGATTGGAATATCCTCGGTGGAGTTTATTTCTGCCTGGGGCTCAAAAGTTATTGAGAAGTCACAGAGTAGATGCAGCATGTCCGGCTAATATAGTGGATACCCAAAAGAATCCCAGCAGTGAATCTTTCTATTGTTCAAATTTCGAGGTTTTTCCTAAAGATCTTTGAGGCCTGGGATGAGAATTGGAGTTTGCTATAGAGTTAATTCCGCACAAGACCCATTTTATTCCTCCATATCGAATAGCTTTGAATTGAGAGTTAAAGAACAATTGAAGGATCTTACGGATAAAGGCTTTATAAGGCCTAGTGTTTCCTGGCATCTACAGTCTGTTGTGAAAAATAAAGGCGGATCGCTAAGAATGTCATCGATTATCGGCATTCGATAGTCGCGATCAAGAAGCGATACCCATTAGAATCGATGATCTTTTGACCAACTTGAGGAGCTGGCTATTTTTCCAAGATTGATCTCCGTTCGGGATATCATCATTGAAAATAAATCCGGATGATATATCCAGCGACGCTAGAACCCGTCGGCCGTTATGAGTTCTTGGTCGCTTTTGGGTTAACGAATGCCCAGACTTTTATGGATTTAATTTAAGCAGAATCTTCAAACCATTCCTAGATTTGTTCGTGATCGTGTTCATAGATGATATCTAATTCTACGAAGAGTGTTGAAGAACATGAAGAGCATCTGAGGGTAGTCTTGAAGTCTTGAAACAGGAGAAACTATATGCTAAATTTTCAAAGTGTGAATTTTGGTTGGAAAGGTAAGCATTTTTGGGCCATGTTGTGTCGAGGATGGAATTATGACCCCCGGAAGATAGTGTTACACCGTAAGTCGAGAACATGTAAAAAGAGAATGTCTGAAAGGAAACAAGACTTGGAAATTGAGTGCGAAAGGAAGAATTGCTTTTTCCTGAAAAATCTTAGGACGTGGGAAAGGAAAAATGTTCGTTGTTGAGAATTGGATTCTCAAAATACATTATTCAAGAGTATGGAACTTATTAATATTATGGAAATTTATTTTTCTGGATTTGGTCACGTGGGGCCCACAGGAATTTTACGTTTGTGGGGCAAATGAGAGTTCTAATTTTGGGCGAATGAGAGGCGACACGTGGCACCCTCACATGGCTATTCGAAATTTATGCAAGGGTATAATGGTCATTGACCATCTTGGAAGATAAATGCTGTAAGCTTGATATTGTTAATAGTCAACTTGTCCACCTAAGGCTTGATCCAAGTGAAACTAATCCTAACCTCACATTTGTTTAAGTCTAAGCCCTAATTGTGTTATAAGTATACTACTAGTGCAAGACTAGCTCATTAACACTTAGAAAATTTTAGAGAAACTCTTGTGCTTCATGATGAGCTCTCGGGTTTGCCTTAGATCCTGCTACAAAAATTTTGTAGTTTTGATCCATTAGCCACAAGACTTTAACGATGTCCCTTAGGGTATTGTAAGGATATCTCAATAGAAGATTTGAAAAGCATTTTCACGTTAGTCGCGGCGGAAACTATGGGAGTTCTTCAACTTTGAAGTTGGAACTTGAAGATGGGTTCTTCATAGGCCTCAAGGCATGCTTGGAGAGGATTGGAACTTGAGGAAAGGAGCTAAGAATTTCTACGCGACTTTGGATCTTGGAAATTTAAGGGCTTGGAAAGTATAAATTTTGTCGTTTTAGTAGTTAAGACTTACTTATTGTTGTAGCTATGGATTTTATAAAGCATGTGTTATATAGTATGAAGTTTGATATGTTTATGAAATTATTGGAACCCTAATCAGAAAACTAGCATGTTTAACTTTAAGATTGGAATTGTTGATTATTAGTTTGCCGCGTACGTTGAATAAAGAAAGGAAATTATAGTTGTTGAAGTGGTTTATAACTATATAACATGTTGACCTAAGAACTTGAAATTGGAAAAGTTGGAAAAAGGCGTAGTGTGATTGGTTATATGTTGGCGAGAATGGCTATGGAAGTATTATACTATTTGTATGAATTGTGGGTAGGAATTTTACAAGTAGTGTAAGCGTGTAATCCGCTGTTTGGATGTTGTTTGGAGCCTTAAATGTGGCGTTTTTGGTTATTGTATTAGGCCTTGAAAAAGTGGCAAAGTAAGTAGAAACAAAGGAGGTCTTTGTCAGATTTTCCGTAGAATTTAGTGACTTAGCACTTAAAATATTCTCGTTTGAAGTAAGAGGTTAATGGACGTATTGTGACCATTATAGGTTGAAGTACTAAGTATAGCGTATCCTACTTGAAGGATGGAATCGCTATCAAGGTTGAAGTACTTTGGAACATTTGCTACTTATCGATAATCGTCGTATGTGAACCTCTTGGCTTCCTTTGGCATGATTACATGTATGAAATATACATGTAGTAGTATTTCATGATTTCGTCTACTCTTAGAAGTTAAGAGGTAGTTATGTTGATTTACTCTATGAAAACTACGTCTGAAATAAAGTCCTTACCGTCTTATGGGGATGTTGGTAAGAGTCGTTAGGAAGTATTTTGGAGTCGAGATTGACTTGGAAAATTTTACGGCCAAATGAGAATAAATATCGAACAAGCCGTTGCGGCGTTAATAAAGGAAAATGTAATGACAATTAATTATGTTAAAACAGTAGAATTCTCCATCTGCATAGAAGCTAAGATAAGACAAAATTGTATTACATTTTCTGATCGTGGCTACTTGAATAAGATCGTTATAAATAAGTATAACTTATTACAACGCACCAACTGATGTATATGTTACTTAATTTAAAAGAGTTTACGTATGACTTTAAGACTTTGAAACTTGTTTTCTTAAAAGTTAAGAGACTTGAAGTATTTTGAAAGCTATGTAAGTATAAGTCTCTTGGTTATAAAAAGAATGAGTTAGTTAAAGGCATAAAGTTAGTATGGCGGCTTTATGGAAGTTGGTTATAATAACTTTATGGGAGGTTAAGAGAATGGTTTTCTTGATTATCTTAAACAAGAAATGATTTGAAATAAGAAGGGCAAATTGTTTTAAAGGTACCAATTGCTTAAGGTCTTTAAGAAAAGTCACTTTGATTTAGAAGCTGTAATTGTATTTAAAAAGGTATTGTGACTTGTCTGAAAGGTAGAGATGACTTGATACTACGGTTGTTAGTATCGGAAGTTTATTTGAAAATGAGTCTTTCTAAAGGAGTAGAGGTGAAATCGTTGGGTTAAATTCGGGTTCTATATGACATGCTCGACCCGAGATGGTAGAGAAGTATACCTTCGGCGAACTATATGACATTATCGACGAGATGGCGGGCGGTATACCTACGGCAGACTATATGACATTATCGACGAAGATGGGCAAGATACCTTCTGGCACTATATGACATTATCGACGAAGATGGTCGAGGCGTTACACTAGGCGAACTATATGACATGCTCGACCCGAGATGGTAGGCGTTATCCTTTAGGCGAACTATATGACATTATCGACCCGAGAATGGCGGGCGATGCTCACTGCAGGCGGTATATGACATTATCGACCCGAGTGGCGACGATATCTTGTGCGAACTATGTGACGCTTATCGCGTCGGTTTGAAGTAGGGTATAAGCGTCCTCCGTAAAGGCGGATTAGGTTATGAAAGATAAGTAAAGTTATATGGTAATGAACTTGATGTTTTTCTAAATATACGTAAGAAAATGGCTATAACGTTTATTGAAAAATGGGAAAGGATAATAAGGTGCGATTAAGTTCACGAGATGGTAATGACATACGGTAGGTTGGTATTTTAATTCTTTTACACTTACCTCTGTCATGCTTTTATCTGAATATGTTTTAATTGTTGTACCTTACTTGTTCCATATTCGCAATTTGTTATGCGACCCACGCCAGAGTGTTCATCTGCATGAGTTTAGGCACGGTTTGGTGATCGGCAGTGTAGGATCCTCGGGGTTTTGGATAGCTCCTCCGTCGGAGTTTATCTTTTGGTATATATCCTTGATGGTCGGCGATTTGCATGGATGCAATGGGGCCTTGTCCGTCATAGATTGATATAACTCTTAGAGTGCTGTATTACGTATGCGATTGGACTGCATTATGCGGTGTAGTGTCCTTGTTATGTATATTATATGGCGGCGCATGACTTTGCCTTTACGTCGTTGGTTTAAAAAAAATGAGGTGTTATTTAATTTCATAGTTTACTTAATTGTTAAGGTAGAAGGGTGCGGGTAGGGCACTATCCGCGACCGGGGTTGGGGTGTGATGAATAAGCTAGTTGGAAGCGCCAAACCGACTCATCCCAGAGGTTAGAAGTTTCTTAGGTTCGGTGGATATTATAAGATTCGTAAAGTTTTCTAGTCTTTTGCCCCTTTGACCGGTTGACTCAGCGGTTAAGTACCGGTGGTGAAGCATGTGAAGCAAGTTTTGAAACTAAAGGAATTGTTGACTCTTTGCACGATCTAACCTTTCCATCGGGACAAGTAGGGTTCACATCTATTGCGACGCCTCAGAGTTGGGTTAGGATGTGTCTGATCACGGTTTGGAAGGTTATCGTATGCATCTGAGCGATTGAAGATACGTAGTAAGAATTACCCAACTCATGACTTGGAATTAGTCGCGGTGGTGTTTGTCTTACGAATATGGAGACATTATTTGTATGGTGTGCATGTGAACATATTTAGAGATCATAAGAGTTTGCGATGACATAACCACAGAAGGATTTGAATCTCGGCAAAGTTAAGATGGTTAGAGTTGCTTGATTATGACCTTAGTATTCTTTACCATCCTGGAAAGTTGACGTGGTGGTGACACTCGATAGGAGATTAATGGGCAGCAGCCCATTTGGCAATACAAAAGCAGGGTATTGTTAGTGAGGTACAAAGATTGGAAACCCTGGGGTTAGTTTAAGCGAGATCGGTGAAGGTAGGGTGGTGATACATGATATTGCATCTCACTAGCTTAAATAAAAGAAAGTCAGTCAGGATACTGAGTTTGTTGGATTTCTGGAGAGGATCAACAGGAAAACCTTCTCATTTTACATTGGGAGATAATGGCGGAACCTTCAGAGCAAGGGTAGGTTATGTGTTCCTAAGGTAAAGGATCTAAGGATAAGATCTTAGATGAGGTCACAACACAAGATATTCCATTCATCCGTAGTCAACAAAATGACGGGACCTCAAGGCAAATTAACGCGGGACGGGATGAAGAAAGACGCCATGGAGTTCGTAGGGTTCCCGCCCACCTCACACTTTGGAAAAGTTTCGCAGGGCTCGACAAAGTCAGTTACACGACTTTCCACCCGCAAATGTACGGGCAAGTCGAGCTTAATAATTCAAACACTCGAGGACATGTTGCGATCTTGTGTGTTAGATTTCCAAGTCGTTGGACCATCTATGTCTAATTGAGTTCGCCTACAACAATAGTTTTCACTCTAGCATACAAACGGTTTGAAGCATTATATTGACGAAAATGTAGGTCTCCACTGATGGTTGGCAGGTAGGTAGACGCATTTCGGACTCAAGTCATTCAGAAACAATGATAAGGTGTGATGAATCGGGAGCGATCAAAACAACTCATAGTCATAAGTCCATGCGGATCATCGGAAAAGAGATCTTGAATTCCAAGAGGAGAAAGTATTTAAAAGTGTCCCCAATGGCGGAGTGATGCGCTGGTAAGAAAGGGAAATTGAGCCAAGATTTATCGGGCCATATGAGATATTGCGAAGAGTGGGAATGTGGCTTACAATTAGCACTTCCACAAGAGTCGGAATCAGCCATCCTAGATTTCATGAGTCAATGTTACGAAAATACTTGCACGATCCAAGTCACGTCATCCTTCCCCAGGAGATAATTCTTAATGAGGAGCTTCAATATGAAGAAGTTCTGGTGGAAATACTTGATAGGAAGGTTAAGCGCCTTAGGAATAAAGATATTGCTTTCGTGAAGGTCCTATGGAGGAACCACTCCACCGAGGAAGCCACATGGGAAGCCGAGGACGCGATAAAAGTCAAATATCCATTCCTATTTGACTAAGGTAAAAAAAAAGTGTTACATAGTACTTCATATGTGTGTCATTTGCGTGTCTATATGCATGTGTTACAACCTTATTCTCATTCGAGATTTAACGCTTTCTTAAGGAAGGGAGAATGAAGCCCCAAATTAGTGTTACAATAACAATAAACATTATTGTGTCTATGTGATTATGATTACGACCTTATTCACATTCGAGGACGAATGTTGTTTAAGGAGGAGATACTGTAAAATCCGTAAAAAAATAATAATATATAGTTGTTGGTTTTGTTTATAAAAATATATATATATATATATATATATATATAAGAAAACAAAGAATAAATTGCATGAGATGAAGTTAGTGTTAAAGTTATATAAAATGAAAATAAAAAAAATAAAAAAAGGCAAAAGTGGTCATTTAACGTCCCTTTCCCTCCCCTTTTCATTTCCCCTCCAACTCTTGTCATTCCACCTCCCATAGGTTATAGAAATTTTTCTACTTATACATTATACATGGCACAAATAAAATACCTAGCACAAAGAATAGGAAATCAGAAAAAAATAAGTGAAAAGAAGAGGAAAAAACTGAAAAATACCAAGAGGGCAAGAAGAACAAGTTAATCAAAATACTAGAGAGTAAGGATCATTTTAGCAACCAAACAACAATAATCTTCACACTTATAAGGTGAGTTTTCTCACTCAGAAATTCTTGTAACATCCTTTATTTTAAGTTCAATACATGTTAGAATAAAATTGAGTGTTGAAAATAAATAATGAGCTTTGATTGTTCAAACAACTAGTTGCGCTATGAACTTTACGAACTGATTTCACTGAGTTATAATTGTTAGAATTTGATGAAATTAGTAAGAATGGTACAACTCTCTATTATGATCATATAGAACAAAAATGAGGTAAATGGACATACGGTTTGAAAGTTATCATAGTTCAAAGTTCCCGCTTTAGATTTAATGAAATTCGGAAAGACATAATTGCTGCATCGTTTTTATTGAGTTTTACTTATTAGAATTATATGAAAATTTACATGGTTGTAAATATCTCTGTTACAGACAGATATAGATAAATAGAGGTTAAAACGACTTACGAGTTGAGAGTTATTGTAGGTTGAAGTTGCTGCCTAGGATTCATCGAAATGTAAGAGCAGTGACGTTAAAACGTATAAACTGTACTAATCTGTGGAAATATGAAAATTGGTGCTAAATGAAAGTTCTATATCTCTCTGTTGTAGACATTTTTAGACCTTACGGAGGTCTATCCGACTTACGTATTGAGAGTTATCGCTGTTTAAAGTTTACGCTCTGATCTATCGAGATCCAGGAAGGGCAGCAAATAAAAGTGTAAAACTGTACCAAATGGTACAGAATATGAAAGGATGGTTCATATAGAGACATGTAGCTCTCTGTTCTCGTCGTTTTGAGATTTTATGGGGCTTGAACGGGTTTACATATTAGGAGTTATGACTATTCTAAGATTTGGTTCTGTTTAATAAAAAGTCTGCCGAAACAAATTTCATGTGGCTGTTTTGAGGATAAATTTGTGTTTGTTACCCAAAGTATTTTTAAATGAAATTTGGTACAGTGAAATATCCCCGTCTTGCCTCAGTTTTTGCTTGAGAAACACCTTATTCAGTTATGGTTAAAAGTTATAATCGTTACAAGTATGTATGACAAAATGTTAGGAAAGAGAATAGTATTTATTCGATCTTCTGAAAAATATGAAAAGTGAATACGTGTTCACATAAATATATAAATATATAATGGATCGGGTTGCACGCCGCAACAAAATGTAAAGTGAATACGCGTTCACAAATACGTAAACATAATGGATCGGGTTGCACGCCGCAACAAAACGTAAAGTGAATATGCGTTCACAAATACGTAAACATAATGGATCGGTTGCGCACGCAAAAAAACGTAAAGTGAATTACGTGTTCACAAATACGTAAATATAATGGATCGGGTTGCACGCCGCAACAAATATGAAAGATGAATACATGTTCACCTATATATATCAATATAAAAAGTGAATACGCGTTCACAAATATATAAATGTAACAAACATATGAAAATGCAGGGGAATGTCTTAACGTATAATACGAGATAAAATGAAGTGTTAGTCGAACTGAGAATTTCCTATGAGCAGTTGCTTCATGTTTAAAAGTGTTGTAACCTGATATGTTTTTGCAATATGCTTATTACGTTATAATATGATTGCACTGAATATCAGGTGCTACTTTGAATTGCAGGGTAGTTCTCACCACCCTGCCGGTAGGTCGACTTTATTTAACATGTTTCAGAAAGCGTGATAGAGGAAATACTCCACGCCAAGGCTAGCGATCGTCCAGCTTCTTGTCATACCAAGTCCATTGCTTCGGCTTGTACTCGCCAGTTCAGGACGCCGCTTATCGCCTCGGAAAATGCCTGCAGGAATGGTCTCCTTCCAACTTAGAATAATATTTGTCAAGATGTCTATGTAGAAACAATATTTGCATGAGCATGGGCTCGCGTTATGTTTTCAATAAATTCATAAATGATTTCTTTATTGTTATTTTTATTAATAGCTCGTATTTGAATATAAATTTAAATTTATAAATAAAGAGAATTAAATGTGCTCCGGTGGGAAATAATTGTCCAGTGCCATCACGCCTAAGTAAAGGCTTAGGAAAAGCCTGGCGTGACACTTGCCTTATACCTCTCAAGATCTCCACTGCTCTCGAATTTGTGTGAAATAGCCACAAATAATTAATCACATTCACCCTCAGTCTAGGTACTAGATCTCATGCTTGATTAGTTAAAGCATTGAATTCTCAACATAGCCGCATTCCAATTAGGGTCTTGTTTGGCCAATATAGGGTTTTGGGAATCGGTGAAATGGTTTGGGCGCAAGTTAAATTGAAATTGGTTTGAAGATTCCATGCTGCATGAGTTTCCATTTAGTAAGTGGGGATAGTGGGAGGTTCCAAGGCGGATAGATTTGTCTGACACGCAGAAGGCGGCGGATGACGGAGTAGGCACCGAGCGAGTGGAGGGAACCGTCTGCGGCGCCGTGATCAAGTGTCGCGGCGCTGGAGGACTGACAAACCTCTCTGATGTTTTGGCGCCGTGGCGCCAAAGATTGGTCGTGGCGCTGCGACGGCGGAATCGTGACTGCTCACAGAGTTATGGCTCGCGCACCGACTGGGACGCGGCCGACGTCAAGAATAACTGATATGTTCTAGTTGACTTAGGATGATGGGAGAGATGGCAGGCTCGTCAAGAAAAGAATAATCCAGTTTTTGGAACTTTTTAAGATTCGAAAACGGGAATATGGTCTCGTCGAATGTGACGTGACGAGAGATTTGGATCTGACGATTGGACAAGTCATAGCATAGATAGCCCCTATGGTTCGGCGGGAAGCCAAGGTAGACACAAGGAGTGGACCGGGGGGCTAGTTTGTGAGGGGTAGTAGATGCAAGGTTAGGATATCATAGACTACCGAATATTCGGAGATGATCATAAGAGGGGACTCTATGATAGAGAATTTAGGTAGGGGTCATATTGTGAAGGGTGCTAGTTGGGAGAATATGTAGAACGATTCGACATTTTAGCAAAGATAGACCCGAAAGACGGAGGTAGAGAGGCATGAATCAAAAGAGTGTGAATCATATTGTTAATGGCGCGGATGATTCTTTCACTTTACCATTTTGCGAGGCTAAAGGTGAGAAGCGAAAGACCATGCCATTATTGGTACAAAACTGGTAAAACATAGAGTTATTGAATTCACGACTATTATTGCACTGAATTTTTTTATGCCTTTTTCAAACTCTGTTTGAATGAATTTACGAAACTCAAGAAATTTGGCAAACACTTCGATTTAAATTTGAGAGGATACAACCAAACAAAGTGAGAAAAATCATCTAGTAATATAAGATAGTTTTTATGACCGAGAGAACTAGCAACAGGTGATGTCCAAAAATTGACATGTATAATATCAAAAGGTGCAAAAGTAACACTAGTAGATAATTTAAATAGAAGACGAGTTTGTTTGCCTATAGAACAAGAAACACAATTTTGGGCAAGCTTCCCATTACAAGTAATGAAATTATTGTGTCACGACCCGACCCCGGGCCTGCGACTGGTGCCCTACCTGGGCACCCCTTACAGATATACATCAGAGAATAGCAGCGGAACATACAAAAACTCATAAAATACTAGACAATAAATATCAACAGGCTAGCCGATAAGGTCACCTTCCGTGAAATATACATAACCAAAAATAACAGTTGCATCTTTGTTCTTACAAGCCAATCCACAAGATATGACTACAAACCTCTAAGAATAACAAATGTGACGGGACAGGGCCCCGACATACCCCTGAATGTACATAAATCTACAACATCAGGGAAACCGTACCAAAAGACAAGCCTTCGGAGAAATGGAGCTTCGACAATCGATCGTTGATCCTAAGAATGAGATCCTCCACCTTCTACCCCTACCGCGGCATTTAACGCAACCCCGAGGAAAGGGGTCGACAACAGATTTACAAGTATGTAAATCAAAGATCAAATGAAATCATAAAGTCTAAAATAAAGCCGGAGACATGTATGATAACTCAAATAATAAGACATCGGCCTTACTAACAATGAGAGTAAACAAGAGTATACTTTATTGCATAAAAATAGGAGGCTTATGATCAAAGTAGGACCACCCGCCCGTAGTATCATTAAGCAATCCTACTCCTGGGACTATTTCACCCGCATAGGTCCTGTGGACCCGCAATGAGGTCATCCGCCTCGCATGAGACTATTTCACCCAAGATAGACTATTTTATCGCACGGCCCGGTGGGCCCGCAATGAGTACAAACGCCGCACTCGCATCATGGGTAGCAAATCTATGGAATAAGTAGTAACCCGGGGGTTTACCCCGCAAGAATAACATAACCTAGCGCAACCGGCTATCATACATAACATAAGCACCAACAGCTTATCATACATAACATAAGCACCACCGGCTTATCATACATAACATAAGCAAGTTAAGAAATCTCCTAACTTCTTATTAGCCTTATTTATATACACTCTCATTTTAGTTTACTTAAGGCACTAACATGTCATTATAAAATCCGGGAATTTAACCCAAAGTACTATGTATTTCTATTCTTTTAAAATGACTCTTTTTCATATAAAACTCCAAGATACTAATAACCTTAGTATCAAGTCATATATACCTTTCAAGACAAGTCACAATACCTTTTAGAAATACATTTATATGCTTCTAAACCAAGTGACTTTTTTACTTTAAAACTTTAAGCAACTGATGCCTCTAAATCAATTTGTCTTTCTTCATTTCAAGTCATTTATCTTTATTTACATCACTAGAGTAAACCATTCTTTTAACTTTCCATAAAGTTATTATAACCAACTTCCCATAAAGCCGTTATACTAACTTTATGCTTTAGACACTTACATTCTTTTTATAACCAAGATACTTATACTTTCAAAAACCAAGTATCATATACTTTCAAAATACTTCAAGTCTCTTAACTTTAGAAATCAAGTTTCTTAACTTTAGGAACTAAGATATCTTTAGCCTTTAAAATAAGTGAGTTAATTCTCTAACTCAACCAACTTGGACATTCTTAAAACAAGTCAAGGATATCAAATGAAACTAAATTCATTTAAATCTCATACGTCTACCGTACTATACATTTACAACTACTCATGCTCAAGAGATAAGAAAGTTCCACATACCTCTTCGGTTCGATCCACTTGCTAAGTCCAATATGCCGTACGTAGTATGTCAACCTATAATGACAATAATACGTCTATTAACCTCTAGCTTCAAACTTAGAATATTCTAAGTGTAAAGTCACCAAATTCTACGGAAAATCGGACAACACTTCCTTTGCTTTTACGTACTTTTCCACCTTTTTCAAGGCCCGTATTCAATAACCAAACATGCCACATTTAAGGCTCAACACATCAACTAATCAAAGGGGATTACACGCCTTACAGGACGTGTAAAATTCTACCCCACAATTAATACCAAGTAATTCAATAACCATTGCCATTTTCGGCCATAATGTACAACAATGCAAAGTCTTATCCAATTCCTTTTTCAATCCAAGTTGTTTAGTCTAACATGTTATATAGCCGCAATCGATTATAACAACTACAATCTTCAATTAGATAACATGCGACGATTCTAACTATCGACCAAATTGTATTTCAATTTCAAATGGCTAACAAGGTCATTTCGGATTTAGGCTTCCAATATTCATAACATTTATCAATCTTCAATACATATATCTCATGCTTGTTAAAATGTATAACTACGACAATATGTAATCTTATAACACTAAGAGAACAAGATTGTTACCTTGACAAGCCTTAATCCAACTTCAAGATCCGAAGTCGCTCCTTAACAACTTAGCTCCTCTCCTTGACACTCCAATCCGCCACTTGAAGCCCTTAGAAGTTTACAAACAACTTTTCTTCAATTTCCAATCCAAACCTATGAAAGCGACTTAGGTTTTTACCTTGCGACTAATGCAAAAACGACACTTTTCCGGGATCTTTCTATTGAGATACCCTTACAATACCCTTAGGAACCTTGGTTTAAAGTATTGTGAATTGTGGAAAACAAACGAAAATTTGTGTCTTGCAAAGAGGGGCAAACCCGAGAGCACTCAAGACATGAACAAGTTTTCTTGAAATTTTTTCTAAGTGTGGGAAGCTTGTCTTGCTAGTAGTGTGATTATATAACAAATACTGAGGGTCTAGATTAGAACAAATGTGTGGCTTGGATGCATGAGATTCAAATATCAAGCCAAGTGGGCTCTTTGACTTGGTCAATAAACTCAAGCTTTAGCTAGCAAGGCTTGTTCATCTTTGCTTTAGTCAAATGACCTTTCTACCCTTGGTCCATTCGACCAAGACCAACCAGGGGGGGGGGGGGTGACACGTGTCACCCTCCCATTCATCGCAATATTTCATTTCCCGACATTTCCATAATTCCGATAAATTTTTAGTAGTCTCAAATCTTAACATTTTTGAGTTCTTACGTACGTTCTTATAAACATGTCCTGGAATTACGGGGTGTAACATTCTTCCCCCCTTAGAAACATTCGTCCCCAAATGTTCTTTCGGAGTCAATCTTATAGATAGCGACACAATCTCCTTTTACAACCCCTAGATACCAAATATGCCACACGTGGCCACATAAATGCACTTAAGCAAAATACTTCAATTAAAACTTGACAAGTAAGGGAAATGAATTACCTGAAGGTGTAGAGAATAAGTGAGGATACTTCCTCAACATGTCCTCCTCTGCTTCCCAAGTCATCTCCTCCCTATTATCATTCCGCCACAAGACTTTGACGGAAGCCACATCCTTGGTCCGCAGTCGCCTGACCTGGCGATCGAGTATCGCTATGGGACTCTCCTCATACGATAATCTCTCTCTCACCTGGACCTCGCTAGCTGGGAAAACTCTCGATGGATCTCTGATACACTTCCGCAACATAGAAACATGGAAGACCGGATGTACCACCTCTAAACTGATGGCGCATCTAACTCATATACAACCTTGCCTACTCTACGGATGATCTGGTAAGGCCCAATGTACCTTGGACTAAGTTTCCCCTTCTTTCCGAACCTCATCACACACTTCATGGGTGATACCTTCAAGAAGACCCAATCGTCTACCTGAAACTCCAAATGTCGACGCCGATTATCTGCATAAGACTTCGCCGACTGAGATGCTAATAGCCTCTCCCGGATAAGCTTCACCTTATCCACAACTCGCCGAATCAAGTCCGCCAACCAACGAACCTCTCCCACGCCGAACCAACCGACGGCGACCTACACTTCCGCTCATACAAAGCCTCATATGGCGCCATCTGAATACTAGAGTGGTAGCTGTTGTTATAAGCAAACTCCACAAGAGGCAAATGATCCTCCCAACTACCCGAAATCAATAACACAGCCCGCAAAGATATCCTCGTTGTCCGGATAAGACGCTCGCCGCCCGCTTGGCCCGAGGATGAAACGCAAGATCGAGACTCACTCGTGTCCCTAACCTCTTTCGAAAGACCTCCGGTTACCGTGAACCGGCTCCTCGCCGATATAATAGATATAGGGACTCCGTGCGCCTCACAATCTCCCGATATACAATCTAGCATAATCCTCACCAAAACGTAGTCCTCGATCGAAGAAAGTGGGCTGATTTCACACCGTTTACAATAACCTGCATGGAATCACACTTCCTCCGAGTACGAGGTAACCCTCAGAATAAAATCCATATTGATCACCTCCCACTTCCATGTCGGAATATCAATCGCAGTAATAGCTCACTGTGCTCGTGCTCAACCTAGACTCACTGATAATTCTGACATCGAGCAACAAACCCCGCCACGCCCCTCTTCGTGCCATCCCACCAATAAATACATCCAAGTCATGGTACATCTTAGTCGAATCTGATGAATAGAGTAACGAGCACCGCAGGCCTCCCTGCAATCTGCCGACGGTCCCGCAACATCGGAACACACACCGCTCTCGAATCTTAGCACCCCATCAGCGCTACCTTAAATAAACTCTTCTCCTCTCAAGAGTCGATCTCGATACCAGATCATAAATGGATCCTCATCGCCGCCTCTTCACCTCTCAACGATGGAAGACTCGGCAACCTCACGAACCCGCACTTACTATCATCCAGACGACTCAACCGAACCCCAAGGCTCGCTAGTGCTGGATCTCGACGACCATATCCTCGCCTATCCGGTTGCACCTCCGGCTGCACTTCAGATCTATGACTCGCGGAGATCACCCCATCGCTGACAAGCCTTAATCCAACTTCAAATATGTGGTTATGTATATTTCCCGTCTCTCTAGCGGTCTGTAAGTGGTTGAGTTAAGAGAACAAGATTGTTACCTTGACAAGCCTTAATCCAACTTCAAGATCCGAACTCTCTCCTTAACAACTTAGCTCATCTCCTTGACACTCCAATACGCCACTTGGATCCCTTAGAAGTTCACAAACAACTTTTCTTCAATTTCCAATCCAAACCTATGAAAGCGACTTAGGTTTTCACCTTGCGACTAATGCAAAAACGACACTTTTCCGGGATCTTTCTATTGAGATACCCTTACAATACCCTTAGGAACCTTGGTTTAAAGTATTGTGAATTGTGGACAACAAACGAAAATTTTTGTCTTGCAAAGAGGGGCAAACCCGAGAGCACTAAAGACATGAACAAGTTTTCTTGAATTTTTTTCTAAGTGTGGGAAACTTTTCTTGCTAGTAGTATGATTATATAACAACATGGAGAGTCTAGATTAGAACAAATGTATGGCTTGGATGCATGGAATTAAAATATCAAGCCAAGTGGGCTCTTTGACTTGGTCAATAAACTCAAGCTTGATCTAGCAAGACTTGTTCATCTTTGCTTTGGTCAAATGACCTTTCTACCTCGGGTCCATTCGACCAAGACCAACCAAGTGTGGGGTGACACGTGTCACCCTCCCATTCATCGCAATATTTCGTTTCCCGACATTTCCATAATTCTGATAATTTTTTACTAGTCTCAAATCTTAACGTTTTTGAGTTCTTACGTACGTTCTTATAAACATGTCCTGAAATTACGGGGTGTAACATATTGCCTCTAAGAAAACGAAAAGCCGAGCTCCTGACGATCGTTTATTATGCCATGTTGAAGAAGAAATGACCGCCAGAGAGACGGAGAGCTAGATCTGGTATGAGGAGTGAATGAATATAGATCCCCATATTGCATCTCGTAAGAGGTGTCCCTCAGATGAAGATACTTTACAATGAAACCAAAAGGGTCAAAATCAACAGAGATGCACTATTACGAGTGAATTTATGGATAAAGATTAGATTCTAATTATACGTGGGCATATAGGTATTTTGAAGTGAGAATGGATTAGAGTGGTGTATATGATGTACCAAAACCTCTTATCGAATGCGGTGACTACTACCAATCATTACAAATTGACGACACTTTAAACCAAACATTGGGGAATATTACTCGCACCGCGAGGTGAGAAGTGGCTCGAGTCCATGTACGCTTGTTGTCGCGTTGCACGCCGAGATCGCCAAGGCCCGACCTAACTCAGCTGGTGTCATGTCGATGAGGTTACCAAACCGGTCGTAATGGCGGGCTCGCCGGGTAGTGGACTTGTCGAGGGGCTAGAGCAGGACCAACACACCGCGACGGGAGAATCGTGGAAGGGCGGTTGGCATCGAACGGCATGGCGCCGCGGCACCGTATGGATATTACCGGGCGCCGTCCGAATCGATTCTGCGGATACTGTTGTTGATGCTGCTGATTCTGCTATCCGCGACCCCTGCCATGATCGCGACCTTCTCTACCGCGGCCCTTTCCACCCTTGCCACCGCGTCCCTGCTGCGGTTGAGAGTTTCGCGGCGCTGATCTCGAGGGCGCTGCCGACAGCCTAACACCTTCGACAGGCTCATCTCGCTTAGCACGCCGAAGTTTCTTCGAAAGAATCGCGAGTGAGCTTTGTTAAAACTGGGAAGCGGATCTGCCTGTTGAATTATGGCGGCTAACGTATCATAGTCACCTTTGGGGAGACCTGTAATTAATTGCAACACCAATTTAGTGTCCGAGACAGGCGTGTCAATGTTGGAGAGTTGATCCACCAAGAGTTTCAACTGTCTGCAGTACTCAGTCATGTTGGAGAAATTTTCAAGACGTGTATTGTTAAACTGTTCCTCCAAATACACTGCACGAGTGTGCTTGTTATCTTGAAAGATTCCTCCAAGCGATTCCATAACTCAAGGGCTGTGGCGCCAGATTTCATGATAGTAAGAAGAAGATCATGAGAAATACTACTATAAATCCACTGTTTGACGCCGGCATCTAGACGACGCCAAGTAGACTCATCAACCTCCGGAGGGCATGAAATGGTGTTATCGATGTGATCAAGCACGTTATAGAGACATGCATGATTACAAAACAGTTCAACCCAGAGAGAATACTGACTGTTTTCTTGATCAAGAAGAATGTAAATAAAGTTCTTGATGTTTGTAACGCTAGGGCTAGATGAAAAGAGGATGACAACGCCGTGGTGGTATTTGTGGAGGTAGAAGATTCGTAAGTGTGAAGATTCAGTGGATAGCCATTTAGAGAAGAGAGGAATGAAGAATAAAACCTAGAATTTGGATGAGGCCACAAGTTCCAGTGGGGTTCTCACATGTAAGAAGAAAAAGTTCCAGGGTTTTGGGTGGCTCTTGATACCATGTAAGATGATATTAATCTCCCTTAGGGAGTCTTGTCATTAATATCAAAGTATATATAGAGTACAATATTCATCCCTTATACAATAGAAATCCTAAGCCTATACAAAAGAGGAATCCTAGTCTTACCATAATTATATTTACACAATATATGGAAATATTCTAATTATGGGTAGGGAATATTATGTTTCTCATATACACGTTTACAATTAAACTATGAGATCTATCTGTACAGTGTAACCTTTTAAAAAAAATCAATTCATAGCAGTCCATATGTAGATACCATTTCCCCCAACACAATAGCTATAGTCCATTTCTTGAAACTCTTTTAGTGCTTTGACTTGATTATCTACAAAGCCTCACTTGGTTCAAACTGAGGATTTGCACAAGATTCCGTATGTGCACTGCTTGCCATAATGCCACAGCCCATGCACAGTCCACATACAGATGCTTGCTATCTTCAATAACCTGCAAATCACATTGCATACACTAGTCATCTGAGAACTCTATGCCCATGCTAATTAATATGCCTCTTATGAGTAATTTCCTTTTCACAGCCAGCCACATGATGAACCTATGCTTAGGCTGTAGGACTCTACTCTATGCCAGCCCACTAGTGTTTACAGTAGGTCCAACATCTACCATGGATAAGTAACTATGAGTAATAAGAGTATTTGTCATTAGCTGTCAGCACATAAGTATCAACATTGTACCAATTCCTCATTCCCAATCTCAGCTTATTCAGTCTCTTCCAGTACCAGCTGCAGTCATTATGTGCATTATCGTCCCAGAAACTAGCATCCTTTTGTATATATATATATACACCATGGATCCACTTCACCCGTAGAAGCTATTTGTTTGTCACTAGCACCCAGTGACGGATCTACCCTAAACTCAGTGGTTGTTCGAAATATATAGAAAAAAAAAGTCACATCGTTGTACTATCTGTTACCTGGATTCAACACCAAGTATGTAGAATTGGACAATAATAACAACTACGCCTCCGTTCCAAACAAGTTGGGTCGACAAGGATGTAAAATTGTAAACTGAAAAACAATGTGATAAAAACATAGTTGATCTAAATTTCAAGTGAAAAAGGGTACATTAGCTTAAAAGCTAACATTAAAAATTGCTTGAAACAAACACCAAGTGAACTACAGAGCTGGAAAATCATAAATACTAAGCTTAAACCACATATGGGCATGTTCATGAGCTTGGATAAAGCACAAGGAAACAACAAAAAAACACTAAAATCTCAAAGACTCCAAACGAGACCGTAACCCAAATTTCTTACAATTCATGTTTTCTTGTGCTCATTTTTTGAAAATGACCTAAAATTTCTTGAGAATCTATACTCATGAATATATCTCTCTCAACAAAAGTTACAAGACGATCATTTAACCATTTATCCCCCATCTTGTTCCTCAACTCACTCTTAACATGCTTCATCGCTGAAAAAATTCGTTCAACGCTTGCAGTTGCTACAATTAACACCATAGCAAGTTTCACAAGCTTAAAAACAGCTGCATAGATCCTAGACTTTCCGGTTGCCACAAGTTTCTTACAAAGATCAACAAGCCCTTTCAATTCTGAAAAACGAGGGTCATCTCGTACATCTTCTATATAGTTACACAATTGATTGTGTAAAGAGGACTCAACTTCATCCAGAAAATCATTTGAATAGAGCACTGTCATCCTTAACAACTTCTCCACATCAAAAGACTCAAATTTGGAGATATGACTTAAACACGCCATACAATGTAGAAGTTCAGTATTTTCCACATCAAACCTCTCATTAAGTTCTTTCATCTGCACATCAAGAATATTAAAAAAACACCCATTCTTGTAATGGTGCAAATTGTAATAGTTGAAGCTTGACATCTAGACCTTTTGAACTGATAATATGGTTCACTCATATCAGGAACATCAATATTAAATTTGATACAAACGTCAACAACCCTTGTTACCAGAGAATCCCATCCACCATCCCTTATCTTCTGAAGTCGTAGCTTGCTAAGTCTTACAAGGTTCAAGGCATTCAACAAGTCCTGATCACATCTTTGTAGAGCGAAGTTCAATTCATTGGTCACCCCTAATACATCAACCATCAAATATAGCATGAAAATAAAACCAAAAGAAAGTAACCCGTCTAACAAAGTAGCCATTTCTCCTTGAATTTGAGAAGACACATCTTCAAGAATTGTTTCAAGAATACTAATCACTGGACCAAACAAACTAGAAATACTTGTAAGAGTCTTGTAGTGAGACCCCCAACGAGTATCACCGGCCCTAGAAAGAGAAGATTGTTGGTTCAAACCTCTACCAATTTCTACTGAACCATCCTCTATTAGTTCAGCTAAATGAACAAGTTGTGCATCCCGAAGCAACTCTTGTCTTTTATTAGAATAGCCAATGATATTAGCAATTGAATTAACTAGACCAAAGAAAGCACTCACATCCACATGATACCTCACAGCAATAACAAGTGTCAATCGAAGCTGATGGGCAAAATAATGAACATAAAAGGCATATGAATTCTTGTTTTGGATTAATGTTTTTAATCCACCAAGTCTACCTGACATGTTAGATGCTCCGTCATATCCTTGACCTCGAATATTGGATAAACTCAATTGGTAAGGAGTTAATATGTCTAAAAGTGCTTTCTTCAGTGATAAGACATTTGTTTCTTTAACATGTACAATCCCAAGAAATATTTCCAAAACATCACTTATTGAATCAACATAACGCACACAAACTGTCATTTGCTCCTTCCCCGAACAATCTCCAGATTCATCAATTAACACAGCAAAGAAGTCATTCCCAATATCGCTCACAATCTTTGATGTTACTAAAAAAGCAGAAGCACAACAAAGGTTCTTTTGAATCGATGGACTAGTCATTCCACGAAAATCTAATATACCATAAGCTTTTCTCAACTCTTTCACATATTCAAGAAAATGACCCTGGTATGATGAGTCGAGCTTCTCATCATGTGATCGAAATGCCTGTCCACCCCTCATAAGTAATTTAGCAGCTTCAAACGATGTTTTTAGCTTACTTGCATACTCAGAATCCACTATCTCAGTTTGTTTCCTTATACAAGTTTGTATACTTTGCTTTTCATTCATTAAATTTCTACCTTTTGTTATACTAATTTGTGACAATGACTTGAAGCATGTCGATCAAGCCCTTGTGTCTTATGACTCCAACCCCTAAATTCGTTTCCTTTACCAACAAAATAGTCACCACCGACACCAAACTTAGTCACATATTTAAACAAATAGAAAAATAAACAAAACACAACATCCTCAGATTCACTATATTCTATCCATTCTAAATATGGAGCATACTAGATATTCTTAAATTTTCGATTACCTCCAATATTGGTAACTGGATAATCCTCATCCTTTATTTTTGACTGTGGACCTTTAATAAGAAATGCTCCTTATGCTATCTTGAAGATTTGGGTGAAATTCACCAATTGGTTTTCTTATCAAAGATTCATTTCTAATGACTCCATTACATCAGGTTGTAAAACTTGAGTACTAATTGAGTACCACCGGTCTCAAAATTTAGGTGTGTTTGGAAAATATATTTTCATCCTATAGAATCAAAATAAACTTAACTTAATAAACAAACTGTAGAAAATGCAATTCTACCAATTAGCAAACTGCAACACTAACACACAGATGCAACAAATTCAAATCAAAACACAACAATAGGAGAGTTTACCTTAAGCAGCGGTTATTGTGTTATGGCGATTGGCGGAAGCAGAGTAGGACTAGGGTCTAGGAGCAGTGGCGATTGGAGATGGAGAGAACAGCGGCGTAGTAGAGCAATGATCGCGAGCGTGGGCAACGACGCAACACGACTACGCGAACCGCGAAGGCGAGTCGTGGTGGAATGGAACCGCATCGCTTAAGAATCGCGAAGAACAAAGTCGCGTTTCTCCCACGACGGTAGTGACATTGGGAGTTGCCTTGCTATATTCGAAGTCTTAGAAATTAGAATAAGAAATCTGAAAACATTAAGCAGCCATGGTAGTTACGAAGAAATTCTTCTGTGAAAGATGTTCTTTCATTTGATTTGGGTAAGAAATTGTAGAGAGGATTACCGTTGGCAAATGAACTTGCTTTGTGGATTGTGGTTCAGTGGTTGTCTCCTCTCTCTCGCCTCTGCGCCTCACTTCTCTTCAATGTGTTGCCCTAATTTGAAAACATTAAGAAGCCATGGTCCGAATCTTGCCTCTGTTTATAATTGTTCTGTGTCATTTTTTTTAAAACACAAAATGACATCGTTTTTCCAAAAAACCAAAACGACGTCGTTTTGGTATTTTGGCAAAAAATCTATTTGTTCAGTTGAACAACTTTGAACACGGAAGCTCTGTGCCTGCTAGCACCCATATAAGTTTAGAAACTAATGCCATGTTCCAGATCTTATAACACTTAATGCTCAGTCCCCTTTGACTATCAGACAGACACACCTTATCCCATGCTACTAAGGCCACCTTCATATTATCCTCAGTACTTCCCCATAAAAAGGCCCTACATCTTTTGTCAACTTCCTTCACCACACTTTGGGGCAGTAAAAACACTGCACCCCAAAAGTTATGTAGTGAAAATAAGATAGAGTTAATCACATGCAACCTCCCAGCATAAGAGAGATGCCTAGCTGAGATAGATCTTATCCTCTGAGTAATCTTCAAACAAAGTTGGTGATAGTCAAGCTTACTCCATTTCTTTGGGGACAAGAGAAGGCCAAGATATATCATAAGGAAGACCACCATAGAAAAATCAGTGACATTCAACAATCTCAGCCTCATAGATTCAGTAACACCAACTACATACAAATTAGACTTGTCATTATTAGTTTCTAGTCCAGTAGTCTTAGAAAAATGTTATAGTGCTTCTATTACCCTTCTCATAGACTTCTCATTGCCATTACAGAAAATTATTAGGTCATCTGCAAATTTAAGATGGGTTAATTGCTGCTCCTTGCACATAGGATGATATCTAAAATCAGGTAAATGACTCATCTTCTTCAGGTTTAGTGTTTAGTGTTTAGGGTTTAGGATTTAGGGTTTAGGGTTACCCTTGACAAATATTCCATGACCAATACAAATAGAAATGGTGATATAGGGTCACCCTGCCTCAAGCCCCTCATGCCCTCAAAATATCCACAAGCTTCCCCATTTATCTTAACTGAGAACCTTGTAGTAGTCACACATATCATAAGCAATTTAATGAAATTATCAGGAAACACATACCCTACAAGAATTTCTTGCACAAATTTCCATTTGACCATATCATAAGCCTTCCTCAAGTCTATATTCATAAGGCACCTAGAAGAAGCATTTTTCCTTTTATAATTCATGAGGATATCATGATACACCAACACTTTATAAAAAAGGGATTTAACTTTCACAAATGCAGCATGAGTGTTATTGACAATACTAGGCAGAACAACAGTTAACCTAACATAAATCATCTTTGATATACACTTGAATATCACATTACAACAATAGATTGGCCTGAACTGGCTTGTCCACCTTAGGAATGAGGACAATCATGCATTCAACTGTTTTAATAGCTGACCATTCTCCATAAATTCCATGACATCATCACAAACATCCTTTCCTATAACATTGCAAGCATCTTTATAGAAGCCATTACCATAACCATCAGGGCCAAGGCTCTTATTTACATTAATATCGAACATTGTTTCTTTACATCATTAGAAGTGAATGGTTGCAGCAAAGTCGACAGCTCCATAGATAACTTGGGCCCCTGATCAAATATACCATCATAAGTCTGTATTCTAGTCCCCCCCTCCTCCCCTAATAGCTTCTAGTAGTATGCAACAAATACCTATGCTATCCTCTTGATTCAGAACATTGTGGAACTCCCTCTTATAGGGATCTTTCAACTTACTCGACATTTTCACCAATTTTATTCTTGGCATATTTACACTGCGAGATGAAAATTACATCCTCACTTTGTTTTATCTGCAAGCCTAAGAAAAAAGTTAGTTCCCCAATCATGCTCATTTCAAATGTCGATGACATAGCTTCAACAAATGAGTTTAGGTACGACTATGAAGTCAATCCAAAACTATTTCATCCACGTAGATTTGAGCAATTGTAATATCTACACCATGGTATTTAATAAACAAAGTACGATCAGCTTCGCCACGGTAAAAACAAATTCAAGCAGAAAGTTAGTTAAACGACCATACCATGCACGAGGGGCTTGTTTCAACCCATACAAAGCCTTTTTAAGCTTGTACACAGTGTGAATGGTAAGGATCTTCAAATCCTTTTAGTTGTTCAAATATACCTCCTTTCTAGATAACCATTTAAGAAGGCACCGTTTACATCCATTTGGTGTAAAGTAATTTTTAGACAACCAACAATAGCAAGTAAAAGTTTAATCGACTCGATTCTAGCTACAGGTGCGAAGGTTTCATCAAAATCAATTCCTTCTACCTGAGTATAACTTTGTACAACTAGACGTGCTTTATTTCTAACAACTGTTCCCGATTCATCTGATTTATTTTTAAAAATCCTCTTAGTTCTAATTACATTTGTATTGTTTGGACATGGAACTAAGTCCCAGACTTCATTTCGAGAAAATTGTTCAAGTTCTTCTTGCATTGCTTGTATCTAGAAATTATCTTTAAGTGCTTCTACAACATTCTTTGGTTCTAATGTAGATATAAAACAAGAAAGACTAACCTCTTGGTATATGGTTGACATACACACATACCTTGCCATTTTTCTATAGTTGAGTGGTTCTTTGCCTCTTGTTCTAATTACTTCAAAAACTCCCCTATCACTTGTCCCGTGGATGTTTCTTCCTAATTCTTGATGAGGGGTCCTTACGAACTTGATCTAACAATTCTGCACTTGACTCTCCATCTGTGGCCTCTGTGCTCTCTATTACTCTTTTAGATGTTACTTCAGGTGTGGCAACATCCGATTCTTCTACATTATGTGCACTTTCCACTGTATCTATAATGTTATTTTCAATAGTTTTTCCTGAAACATCAGAAAGATCATCAAACATAACATTTACAGACTCTTGTACAGTTCTGGATCTCAGATTGTATACTCTATAAGCATGACTATTTTGTGAATAGCCAACAAAATTCCTTTATCACTCTTAGAGTCAAATTTTGCGAAATGATCCCTGTCATTTAAAATATAACAAACTCACCCAAAAATATGAAAGTAACACAAGTTTGGTTTCTTTTCATTTATAATCTCATAGGGTGTCATCTTTGTTCCTGACCTTAAATAGACTCTATTAGCACCGTGATTAACAATATTCAAGGCTTCTGCCCATAAATGTTTTGATAAATGTTTAGAATTAGAATTAAACATCACTCTAACCATTTCTTGTAATGTCCTATTCTTCTATTCAGCAACCTCATTCCGTTGAGGAGTTTTGGGGGCAGAAAACTCATGAAAAAATCTTATTTTATCACAAAACTTTGTGCATGAACTATTTTCAAATTCTTTTCCAAGATCAGATATAATCCAAAAAATAGGAGAATAGAATAAATTTCTAATTCTAGAGAGCAAGATTTTAAACATGTCAAACGTTTGTGATTTTTCTTTCAATAAATATATCCAAGAATATTTTAAAAAAACCATCTACTATCACAAAGGAATACATCATGCCTCCTAGACTATCTACTTCAATTGGACCCATTAAATCCATATGTAGTAATTGAAAACAGTGAGACATATCTGAATGTTGTCCGTTGTGTTGGACAATATTATGAGAGACACGGGTTTGCTTACCTTTCAAAGAATCTTCAGAGACAATTTTACCTTTATGGCTAAGTTTGGGTATGCCTCTAACCGTTTCATATGACACCAATTTTTCTAAATTGCGGTAGTTGACATTTCATGTTTTACCTTTTGATGTCATAGTGTTGTGTCATCGAACTTAACATTATTGCATGTTTATTATCTTCCAACAAGATAGCAATTGTCACATGTTCGTGTTCCTGTCATGACACATATATTTGCTTCATTCGTAACTTTACAAATATTCTTATTAAATTTTACCTCAAGATCGTCACCATACGATTGACTAATACTAATCAAATTAGTCATTAAGCCCTCAACGTGTAAGACATTTCTTAAGGCTGGAAATCTAGGAACATCCAAGATCCCTTTTCCAATTATTTTGATTTTACTGCCACCTCCATAAGTCACGTTTCCTCCATTGAACGACTCATAGTTCTTTAGAAAACTTTTTTTACCTGTCATGTGGCGAGAACATCCACGGTCAAAGTACCAAGAACCTGAAATATTAGTTCTTAATGTTGTTATAGCAACATTACATGTTATATCCTTTTTAGGAACCCAAGTTCTCTTAAAACATTTTTTACCTTTTGGCTCAGAAATGTTGCTTCGATTGTTATCCGGAATGTTGGACAACATTTTGCTCTCATAATTTTAAAGTTTGAAACAATATGGTTTTAAATGTCTAGGGGAGTTACATTGATGACACACAAACTTCATATTCTTTGACATATATGAGAACCTATTATTCATCCTTTTTTCTTTTACAAAACATATTTGCTCATTTTTATCAAAGAGATTAGAGCATATGGTTTTAAGAGAGTTTTCATGTCCAACTCCTCCATGTGAAGGTTTACTAAAGTTGAGTATCTTATTCTATTTCGAAGTCCCCGTGTTGAGCTTTCAAAAGGTTGCTTCGGCTAAATCTAATTTTGCACAAATCTTACCAAAATCAATATTTTTTTTGGTAAGTGCAACCTCAAGTCGGGTTATCATGCCTTTAAATACTAAATTCTCACGAGTTAAAGATTCTACCTTTTGTCAAGTTGCTCAGATTCTATGATTAAGGCTTTAAAAATACTTTGTAATTCATTAATCATATCATCTTTGCATTCAACTTGATCAATACAATCAGTCTCACTAACAGAAAAAAAATAACTAAAGAAATTAACATCAGAATAGTTAAAGAATTCATTCCTTTTGGATGTCGCTGAGGATGTTGATATCGTTGTTGATGTTGGAGCAAATGTCGTGGCATATGAAACAACATTGTATATGACATATTCATTATCCGATAGATACTATTCGAAAATAGTGGCCAGCATTGCTTGTGGTTACATTTCACGCTCTCCTTCCTATTCTCCTTCATCATCACTAAGAGAAACCCATAGGTTCTTACCAAATTTTCTAAGAGTGTTTGCACATTCGTTAGCATAGTGACCCCAACCCAAGCATGCATGACACTGCACAGACTTAAGTTATTTGGGATCAAATTGGGTATGATCTGATTTTGTTCTTCTTAGTTGATTTCCTTTTGTACAATTTGAATGAATCTAGTGGGCTTTTGATTGAAGACTTGGTTTTGGTGCTCTTTAGATTTAAATTGATTTATTTCATTATTGAACTTTCTTACCATCGAATTGTATTTTCAAGTGAGTAAGACAACATTTGTGCCATCACCAATTTCTTCAAAATTTTCATCCTCTTCTTCGATTTGACTCTCCGAGGAGTGAACTTGAAGTGTCACATTCTTGTTTTTATATAATTCCTTTTGATTCTCAATGGTCATCTCATAAGTTTTGAAAATGCTCATCAAGGTATGAAGGTCCATTGTGGCAATATTGTGAGCTTTTTCAATAGCACAAATCTTTAAATTGAACTTTTCAGGAATAGAATGGAGAAACTTTTCAACAAATTGAGTATTGGTTAATGGTTCACCAAGCACTTGACATTCATTTGAAATGTCAATCAACTTTTTAAAATAAGATTTAATATCATCCGCTTCCTCCATCCTTAAACGTTCATATTTACTCATGAGCATGCATAACTTTGTTCGATGAACACTTGAGCTACCTTCATAATGAATTTGTAAAGTATCACATGCATCCTTAGTCGTGGGGCAGTTTTGAATGAGTTTGAATATGTAAAGATCAACCCATCCAAAAATTGCATTTAAGGCCTTTTTGTTAACGTCAGTATTCTAAAACGGCCGACGAGCACCTGTGAGCCCCCTGCATCGTTCCTTATTTTGCCCCAGCGGCGGAACCCGCCGCCTCCACCGACGTCCAACGGGGATGTGTGATATACCAAAACACGTCTCATCATCCTCTTCAATTCTATATCACCCTTGCATATCGATTTTATTTCCTACATCGTCGATTTTACATGCAAAAGCTGGCAGTCGAAGATTTGGATTTTTCGGTCGACTCAAATAAAATCGACGGGAGTGTGATACACCACTATGACAGACTTCTCAACCCCATCATTTCTATACCCACCTCATTGCTCGATTCATTCTAAATCGTCAAAACACCCAAATAAAAACCCACAAACCCTAGCCGCCGTCGGGCGATTTCCGGCGAACTGAGCTACAATCGAAGGTGGTTGTTGGTACCAGTAGATTCGTTGTCCTCTTGCCGACATTCTACACCAACTCATCACCTTCAATTCTGCACCAAACCTCCGAACGACCAATTCAAATTTTTCGATCGACTTTTGGCCATTTCCGGTCAACTGAAGCATCGGCGAAGGCAGTGGATAACATCACTAAGTTTGTCTCATCATCAACTTCAACATACACCCAACCCCGAGTTTCAACTATCAATTTTGAAAAAAAAAATACATTCGCCTAGGCCCCGCCTAGGAATCCATCTAGACGCCCGCCTAGGCGCTAGGCGGCCAGGCTCCGCCAAGCCTCCGCCTAGTGTCTTTTAGAACATTGGTTAAAGTTAACATTACTGATTTCTTATGTAGTCCATTCGGAAATAGGTTTAGCAATAATGTCACCTTCCTTATCCGGTGGAGACATTGGAACAACATACCTATTGGTTATAGATCTCCATGCATAAATATCAATTGATTTGATATGCAAACGTAGGCGAATCTTCCACTAGACATAATTTGATCCATCTAAAGCCTACCAATAGTTGGATTTGCCGGATCCATAACTTACGACAACAGGACCAATCACTTATTGTGTTAAGTGTCGGCTTTGATACCACTTGAAAGGGGGCTATGGTATAATAATAAAAAAATGAACTCAAATGCGAATTTTGTTTTCGAATGTCGGAAACTATGTCGTCCGACATCAGTAACAACACTTTAGCAAAACAGAAAATTTCGAAGAGTAAATGCAGCAGAAATTTAAAGAATACAAAGATTTTAAATTTTCATATATAATATAACTTATGATGGTCAATGACCAAATGTATTGTATATATATTTTATATACAAATGAACACATTTTTTCTTTACAGATTTACAAGATAAAACAAAAAGGAATTAAAAGTTGAAGTCGTAGATGACTTTTGACTGAAAAATATAACTAAGTAGACATAGACAACCTCTCATTATAACCGCTCCATACAAAAATAATCTAGAATCTAACAATTGTAATGTTGGACAGAATGTCGTCGACACACTCAAGCCACACTGATGATCCAAACTTTTGAGATGAAATCCCTGAGCTCTCTTGGTATTTTTAGTTTCTGATTCTGGATATCGATTCACTGTAGTAGCCTATCTATTTATAGTAGAGAGTCTTCCTTGAAAAACTCATCGATCGGTTGTGGAGGTTGAGGGAAAGCGTGATGATGGTTGGCTTGGTTGGAGATGATCAAGGAGCAAAAATCTCTAACAACTTTGACTTGTTCCTAAAGAAAAACAGCAGTCTTGACTCGTTCTTCACATGTGTTTTCCAACTCCTTTTTACCTTGCCAAGTCATATTTACTATGTAGTAATCATTACGTGAATTTAAGAAAAATCAGTTCTGAAATATGTTGGTCCGAATGTTGTGCAACAGTTGTCCCACATACTTACACATTCATATCAATAATTTAGGAGATATGTTGGGTCAAATGTCACAACACTAAATCCAATATTAACATATATAATAGCGGAAAATATGTGAATAATATTAGATAAAACAATATTTAGATTACCAATAATATATCAAGACGATAATATGAGACAACAAGTATTACTAGGATATAATTTCTTAGATTTCATTAAAACACAAATAATTAATAATAATTCTTTAAGTCTACAAACACTTTGTAATAAATGAATAATACTAAAAAGAATATTACTAATACAAACACTAAGGTGTTGTAATATAATGTCAGATAGGAACAATAACCTAGAACTATTAAAATAAAAATATCTTAATTTATTAAAAATGAATTTTAGAGAAAATCCAGTACAATTATGAGAAAAAATAATTATATGCTGAAATCAAATTGATAAATCCTAATGACATAATTAGATGTACGCCTATTAGATATAGTCCAACGGACCAAAAATAATTTGAAACCCAGATAAAATAATTATTAGATTTAAAAATAATACAAGAAAGTAAAAGTTCACATAGTAGCCCAACCTTTTTAGTAAGAAAATGTAGTGAAGAAAAAAGAGGAGAGGCTGGGATGATAATATACTATAGAGAATTACATAAAAGATAATAGTTGATGGATATTGTTTATCATATAAAAGAAATCTTATTAACAGATTAGAAAATAAAATACGGTTTAGCAAATTTGATTGTAAAAGTGAATTTTGGCGGATTAAGCTAACACAATAATCAAAACCTTTAACAACTTTTAATGCACCACAAGGACACTATGAATAGAATGTACTACTATTTGGACTAAATAATGCATCTCAGATATTCCAAAGAAGAATGGATCAAGTATTCAAAAAATTAAAATAATTTTGTATAGTATATGTTGATGACATACTAATATATAGTGATAATTTGGAAGACCATATAAAGCATCTAGAAGAATTTGTAAAAACTGTAAGACAACATGGAATACTATTATCTGAAAAGAAATCTGAAATCTTTAAAAATCGTATTGAATATTTAGGATATGTTATAGATAAAGAAGGATTAGAATTACAAGACCATATTGTATCAAAAATAAAGAATTTTAAAGATAAATTAGAAATTAAAAAAACAGTACAACCAATTTTTAGGAATAGTAAATTATGCTTGGGACCATATAAAGCATTTACCACTTCTAAGGAAGTCTCTGCAAAGAGTTAACTAGAAAAATATAACATTTGAATGGATGGAAAAACATACTAAAGCAATTAATGAAATAATGAAAAAGTAAAAGTTTTACTAAAACACAGAGTACCAACCGAAAAAGACCAATTAGAACTTTATACTGATGCTAGTGATATAGGATGGGGAGCAGTTCTCATAGCTTATGATAAAGATGATATAGATAAAGAAAACCGTTAATGTGGGAATATGGAGGAGGAACTTGAAAACCAAATGAAAAGAATTACCATTTTAATGAAAAAGAATTCATTATCACTTATTATCAGTAAAATCTGTTATTAGAACTGATAATATCTAAGTAAGATCTTTTGTTACTAATAAGATAGATCCTCTACCAGAATTAAATAAAAGAAGAAAATGACAATCATTCTTTTGTTGTTAAAACTATCCTTGGAACTAAAACTGTTTTAGCTGATTTTCTTAGCAGGTACAACAATGTCAATCAATAGTGACAATCTTGAAGACTATATTACTAATGTGGTAGAAATCAACCATGTAATTATCATTACTAAATTACAAGAGAATACACATCTAGTACCAACTCAAAGATGCAGTACAAGACTTACAAACCCTAAAAGCTTTAAAATCACCTAAACCTACTACAGAAAAACCAAATATTCCTACTACACTTCCAAAAACTTTTGCATCCAAACTTGCAACCATGTCATCTACTACACCATCTTCATCTTCCCAGGTATCTGCAACGATAGATGAGTGACAGCGTAGCAACTATACTTAGAACTGCGAAGCAACGAGATTAAAGCATACCCCTGCTTATATTATTGCTTATGAATAAATAAATAAATTTTATGATTATAAATCTAACCTCAATATTTTACAAAGTGCCAAACTAAGTAAATACCCGAGATTTTTATATAGTGAAACTGCAAATCCTGACATAGTAGTTAAACTTTTTACCTATTGTTTTATTGATAAAATAATAGTAGATGAAACTTTGTATAATATTTCTAAACTTCCCAGTATTATTGTAGAATCTACTAAAGCTTTGATGGATTCATTTGGAAAAGGTATATATGGTATACAATTATTTGATGCCTCAACTAACCTAACATGAAAACCTATTGTAATTTGTCAATTGTTTAAAATTGGGAGAAACACCAATATCAGTGGAGATGACGGAGATCTAAAAATGAAAATACCATGTACTTTGGACAAATTCCAAGAATGGCTAAGTGCCAAAAGAGCAATTGAACTATTAACCTTGAAATAAAAAATAGAAGACATGCTAAAAGCAAGAAAAGCTTTCATTATTTAAACCACAAAAGGTGGAGATGTGGAAGAATTGATTACCCTATACTACAACAATGACATATTATCCCAGGATTCTATTGACCTTACTAACATGCATTATCGAATTATAAATGTGAAACACAGACATACCAAAGAAACTCTGGATAAATATCAGATTTTAACAGGTCAAAGAAAAAGGCCTGTGATCAATACTAAACATGTTATCACTAATACTATTATGAAAAAATAAGGATCATCTGATAATAGCTCAATGTAGTGAAACTACAGAAAGGCTCATATTACAAATAATACTATTATACTACAATCATATTATTCATACTGTCCGACAAAAACAAGAAGAATGAAGATGTTCAAGAAAACATGGCAGAAGAAACAAGACAAATCAAGGAAGCTGACACCAATGAAGACAACTGGAAAAAATAATAGCAGCCGACCTTGGCAAAAGCCGCCATACTCACAAAAATGACAAAAGGATCAATAATGGTAGACAAAGCACTATAGTCTTTTAGATTGTTTGAAAAAAGTTTTTGTCATTTTGCAACCATGTAATCAGATTATTGTATACTTTACGACTTTTGGCAAACTTTTTGTCATTTTGCAATCATGTAAACAGTCGAAGTTATCTATATAAGGGGCCTAATTGTAACTAGGAAGGATCATTCAAAAATAAACACTCTTCATACATTTTCTAAAAAACTCCAAATGTCTACCCTCTTTAGGGTCACTAGATGATGAAAAGATTCGCCCAAAAATTGGTATCAGAACCAGAAATATATCAAAAGATACAAAATGATAAAAAAGAATTATCAATTACGAAAACATTTAAAATAAAGTTGTTTGAAAGCTACTCGCAAGATGCCTGCTTGATTGCAAATATGAGAAAGCTCTTGCAATGCTTTTCATATAGCTGCTTGCAAGCTGCCTACATGATCTATTTGCAAGTTTCTTGCTTGATTGCAAGTTTATCCAAGAAACTATGGAAGTACTTAAATTGACATTCACAATACAATGTATTTATAACATTCCCCCTTGGATGTTCATTAATAGATAAGGTGTCTCGTTAAAAGCTTAATTGGAAAAACCAAGTGGAAAAATTCTAGAAGGAAAAAAGTACATATATATCTAGTAGTAAGAAATTACTAGTCATTTCATTAAAAATCTTACCAGAAAAATCCAAATGGTATAAAATCTTGATTAAGGAAAAAAGAATACAACACGTATTTTTCCCTCCCTGATTAAAGAATCACATAATTTTTTAAGATGATGCTCCGATCTTCTTTCAATCTCTCTTTGTAGGAGAGAAATTATATCATGCTCATAGTTATAGCAAGATAAATAAGCACATTATTTGCACAAATATATGATACTTCAGGATCAATCTAATTTTTCAAGTTTCTCATTTTAATTTTGTCAAGTAAGTCATATAGGCTGTGACAACATCCATCAGTATAAATGGTATGACATCTTCTAATATCAAGATTGCAGATCCAATAAACTTTACCCTTACCAAGATGCATCTACTTGATAATTATTTCTACATCAACATTCTTTAAGCAACGTAGAATTCAGATCCTCATAACCTTATCAAATATTGCATGCTATATTATATCAAAGATATCATTAATGAGATATCATTTTGTATCAGTTCGTCATTCGACATAACTTACTGAGATCTCATCACTTTATTATTTTTCAGGTACCTAAACCTCCTATGAGGTTTTATGAAGTTCATAGGCTATTTAAGAGCATATTTCGTCCTTATAAGGATCAATTTGACCGTTTTCTCCTATTCATTTTCAAGAATTATTACATTTGGAACCGATTGGTCTACCATGCTCCATACATGTTATAGACTTTGTCATTCAGGGACATTTAGGAGCATCTTGCAGCTGAAATATGAAATAGTTGGGTCAGCAAATGCTTCTAGCACTTGACTTGAATTATCTTTTGAACGAGGAACATACTGATGATAATTCACAACGTGTTTCTTAGTTGCTTATTCTCACCCATTTATGTTAGAAAAACTAACATATATCCCCACCTTCTTTGGGGAATCTATCTGTGTGAATCGCGGTAGATTCATTAATCATACACAAAACATCAAAAGCTACTAGATAAAAGTATTTCATTCCTGACTCTGAACCAATTATGATGGGAGAATTTATCATAATTTATTGGTTTGGGGCATACAAATGTCATTGTATGCAATATATCATATCAGACCAACATATGAAACTTTGTTCTCATAAGAAATGATTTTACTATAACACAGAGGCATTCAACGCCAAATCAGTTTAGATATAGACCAACATTATCAACATGAACTGTCTTGATTACATAATCTGAAAATTGTACTTCTGACTCAATTATTTTGAGAAAGCAACTATGCAAATATCAAATTGTGGGTTGACAATAAGTGCACATGTGACTGTCTCATAGATGCATCTATTTAAAACATCACATTATAGGTGAACAGACGCACATTTACCTTTTATATTTTTCATAATTTTTGGGAGATTTAGTCCCAACATTAGCTGGTATAATCAACTTATCATGAAAAAAACAACACAAACAAATTCTTGAAGAATCTTCTAGTTATTCATTATATTTTTAATACTCAATCAACACATCAGATTTAAATTAAATTGACCAAAACAATCATCTCCACTGATAAAATTGTTTGTACTAGTAAATTTCAAAGTTTACCATGTTGTATGCTATGTGTTTTAGTAAAATTCTGATTTATTATTGTGTGAGATTTTATGTCAATAAACTTCTGATTTATTGTGTCATGTGATCCCATCATGCTCGGGTAACTTTTTGCATACGTATTTCTTACCCGTAGTAACTTGAAGATATTCAATCTTTCAATAAAAATTTGTAGTCTCAATATGATAACCGTTTTTATTAATAGTAAACTTTAGATTTACTACAATTTGTGTTCGTGATCGTAACAATTACGATCTAGGATAAATGGTGCCATCATATATAAGTATAACCTCTTCAAGAGAATTTGTCACGCCCCAAATTCGATCCTGGACATAACAGAAATCTGATGCTATAAACAACACCGGAAGTACATTATAAAATATTTAAACAATAAGTCTAATTCAATTATCTATTTATAACCTGTCGTGTAACATTAAACCTGAACTTGCTCACCTTAATAAAATCAGTGGAAGTCTAATGTAGATATTAAATCAAAAAACATGGAAACGCCTCAACAAGTCATACGAGACTTTTAAATATCTACCCTAAATCTGACAACTTCTATGGATCTTCTAAGATAAATAATGAGTGTCTACTTTGGGATGTAGCCCGGAACTGAAAAAAATAGATAGTAAAGATAGGACAGTGCCCCACAAACAAACATGTGGGCTCACTCAAATAATTCAGAAAGTAGCAAGTTCTCCTATCTGGTATGCATATCACGAACCTGCTCTTCTACATTACCTGACTCACCATAAAAAATAATAATGGTATGCCTGAGTACTGGGTCTTGGTGAGTGTCTAAAGGGAAATAGTTAACAATATCAAAATAATATAGAAAATTCAATAAAATAGTATTAATAAATATCATACGAGATCCAAAGTTAGAGAATGACATCAAGCTTAGTAAAATTTAACAAAAAAAACCAATAACAAAGAATACATCAAGTTAAACTCATTTAGAGTTTACCATATTAAGTCTTTCACTTACGAACCTAAAATCATCAACAAACCAACTCATGGACAACCAAAGAATTAACATATGCCAACTCACGGGCGAACAACCATTTGATATGTCGCACCCAATTTCGACCGCAACATTATTCAGCGAATCCTGCCTGTTAAAAATAAAAGTAAAATTCAAAAAGTGTGCTTAACGGGTTTGCGGAGTCTCCACCTAATTATTTTGGTGAATTAGGACACCTAAATGTTAACAAACTAATACCAACACTAACTCCATTTAATGGTCTGCTAAACTATGTGAGATTTGGGCAAGAGTTCTTTATTAATCTAGAGGGAAGGGGTTAGGCACCTTCTAAGATCCCTAACTTGCGATTGTCCGTTCAAACCTAGGTTAATTATTATATTAAAATAAATGCATGTTTAAAAATATTTAAAAAGAAAGAGGATGCAAGTGTTTTATCGAAGATGCATTTTTTTATAAAAGATTTATAAGACTTGTGCTATAAAAATACATGTAAAATTTAAAAGTATGCATTTATATTATGTATAAAATAAATGATGCAAAGTTGATTTATTGACTAAATGTAGGCATTGACTTGAAAACCCGATTTTAAAATATATATGGCATAGTGCAAAAAATATGATTATTATTTGGCAAAAGATTAGACATGTATGGCAAGCCTAAAAATAAATTAGAAGTGTATTTCCAGTTTTAGAACTACCCACCCAATTCACTTATTCAAAGACTAATTGTTCTAGATATCCTATTAACTACACAAATTTGAACAAATAAAAGAAATGCAAATACGACGGGATCAAATGAGCAAGAATAGTGATTAGGACGGATGGTAATGTCATCCTGCCCTATTTGTTTTGGAAGTTCCGAGGCCAGAGAATGTAAGAAGCATGGATGCGGGTCTTCATGCTGGCGAGAGTCATGATGAGACTCTTCGTTGGTCCCGATGTATTTCTTGCAAACATCTCCGGGCAGCGAACTGAGGCAGTGTATCAAGTCATTGATCCACTCGGATTTTTGTTGCTATGCGATTTGAAAGGGAATGAAGTTTTGATTTGATCTTGCTTTTAAAGAATTGATTCCTAGGCTTGATGTTCGATGAGTTTTTAGAATGTGAGAAGAGGTGTGTGACTGGGATTCCCTGCTGTTCTAAGGTGATTTTGACGGTAAAAAAAAGGTGTGGGAAGAGGGGGTTCTTGAATACGAGAGATGTCTCTCTTGTATGTGCCATCTGTGAGGCATATCGGTCCAAATGAAAGGCCATTTAAGTAAATCAGTCATAACATTTTACTCACATCTCTTATTGAGCTCCACTTTATATCGTTAGAAATGTATTTCAAGGACATACAACTTTCATTTTGTGAGTTTTCTCACATTTCCAAGGAAACAACCCAAAAACAGAGCATAAGCGAGAATTACGTCAGACTTAGACGAATTTAAGAACTTTTACGAACTCCCTTATTTGGTTTGACTTCAAACGACTGTCTATCACCCGAATTCATCCCAAAGGGATTTACATAACCAAAATATGACACTTTAACACTCATTTAATTCTTTCACACCTAATCTGAATTTACGGAGTGCTACATTATCCCCCTCTCAGGATCATTCGTCTCCAAATGAAAGTCATGACCTAAAATTTTCACTAAACCTCAAACTTTCAAAATTAACAGTCTCTTTACAAAAAGAGCTATTCCCCAAAGACCAAATATAATCTATTGACTAAAAAATAATGACTCCTCATAGGGACTACCACAACTATATCATTCAAGCCTAAATACGAAAATAAGGAATTCATATCTTTAGTCTATAGTTCCTCAAGAATTCGATAAACCGAAGGTTCAATACATACCCGGGATACAGAATAAGTTAAGGTATTACGACCTATATATCATTGACAACAACTAAATGGAAAATACACATCTTCAAGTTCATTTGGAGAGTCTTAAGATATAAAATAAATCTACCTCAAGGTTTAACAATATCATTCCTCCGCTGTATAAGAGTTCATCAGGAAATTCAAGTCTAACTATTTTGATTGCAATTCTAGAGTTTTGTAACACTTAGGAAGCCAGTCTATCCCCATAATCATACCCAAAGCGCACCATTCTAATTTAATCAAATCAGAAATAGTCTCGTGACCCTTAACTATAACTACACAACCTCTATAGATTCTAGAAGCAATAACAGAGACACTAGCATGAGTATTCATAGAAAATGGTTCTAACAATGGTTTTGGTTTCACTAAAATAAAGGGCAAAGTACGAAGTTACTTAAGAAAGAGTCGAACCTGGATCGATCACCGAATGCGCTTCAAGAGATTAAATAGTTAGCATACATGTGACCACATCGTCAGAGGCTTCAACCACCTCCCTATGAGTCAAACCATAAAGTCAGCTTGTCCCCCATTAGTGGTGTTAGCCTCTTTACCATCCTAATTACCTTGAGCAATGGGGGTGTTGTTAGCATTACCATCAGACAGATTATTCCTCTGGACAAAAGAGTTAGCCATTTTACGTAGCCAATTCCTGCAATCTTTCTTGATATGACCCTTTATACCGCAATGATGACAAACATGATCCTCCCATCCATATGAATGTCGATCTCCACCATGAGAATACCTATTTCGATTATCGCTCTTCCACCCATGTCCACCATATGGGAAACCAACATTAGAGAAATAGCCTGATCAGGTGTGGTATACCCTCTCCTTTGCCTTCTATTATGTGAACCACTGAAACCACCCGCAGACTAGACCTTTTTACTTTGTTCCCTTTCTAACCTCTTTTCACCCTTCTAGTTCTCTTGTTGTTCAGCGAACCCAACTAAGAATGAAAACATACAAGTATGAGACATAATAGCAGCAACACATTGGGACTTAATATGTGACATCAGACAAAGCACAAACCTGGTCAACTTATATTTCTCAGTCAGAATAATTTATATAGTGTATCTTGCCGGATGGGTAAACTTCAAACTATACTCATAAACAGATATAGTGCCCTGCTCGATTTTTTCAAACTTAGTAGCTAAAGCAAACCGCTCCTCATCAGACAAAAATCTCTCCATAAATGTCCTCTCGAATTCAGGCCAAGTAGGAGCTGGAGCATCGATACCTCGCTCAGCCTCCCACATTTCAAACTAAGCATGAGCAACATCCTTCAACTAATTTGTTGTAAATTCCAGAGCTTCAGAACCATGGGCATTCATTGCCCTTAGGGCCTTAAAAGTCTCATCCATAAAGTATTGGGATCATCTTTTTCTCTTGAACCAAAGAACTTGGGCGTATTCACCCTAAAAAGTGCTAAGTATTCCTTCTATACTAAGTGTCAGATCTGTACCCCACGTTGTTCTTGGGAAACCACCAGAGTGGTGAGCATCTGTATCGCAACCTACATCGATCCGATATCAGTTACACCTTCAGCATGGGCTAGATGGGCAGGTGGATCAGAAGGTGGTGCTTGATTCCATTGGCATGATCAACCTCAACATTGACTTCAGTAGCGGTGGGGTTAGAGAACCTGACAGGTCATCCACTAAATGATGAACCCAAAGTAACATTGATTCCTAGATTAGCACCTTCCACATGAGTAAACATTTATGTGAGGCACGAATTAACGAACACGTCAGATTGAATCTAAAGGAAGCTCAAGCTCTATGCATAATCTAGAATCAAGAAGAATGAGCAACACCTATAAATGTCCTGGTAGTCTTTCAATCATGTAGGTGATCAGGTTGTACGAGGAAGACTATACTAGATATAGCTCCATAGAAACAGACACATCCTAGGACACATCTAAACCTAGGCTCTGATACTAAGCTTGTCACACCCTAAACTCGACCTTGGATGTAAGAGGCATCCGATTCTTATAAAACATTTAAATAATAAGTCTAATTTGTTTATCTATTTATAACCTATCGTATAACATTAAACCTGAATATGCTCAACTTAATAAAATCAGTGGAAGTCTAATATAGATATTAAATCACAAAATATGAAAAACGCCTCAACAAGTCATATGAGACTTTAAAACATCTACCCCAAATCTGACAACTATTTATGGAACTTCTAAGATAAACAATGAGTGTCTAACTTTGGGACGCAACCCGAAACTAAAATAAATAGACAGTAAAGATAGGACGGTACCCCCACGAACAAGAATGTGGGCTAACCCAAATAATTTAGAAAGCAGCAAGTTCTCCTATCCCAGATGCTGTGATCACGAACCAGCTCTTCTACGTTACCTAACACACCATCAAAAATAATAATAGTATGCCTGAGTACTGGGTACTCAGTTAATGTCTAAGGGACAATAGTTAACAATATCAAAATAAGATAGAAAAATCAGTAAAACAATATTAATGAAAACCATTCAAAATCCAAAGTTAGAGAATGACATCAAGCTTAGTAAAATTCAACAAAAACAATCAATAATGAAGAATACATCAAGTTAAACTCATTTAGCGTTTACCATATTAAGTCTTTCACTTACCAACCCGAAATCATCAATAAACTAACTCATGTGCAAACAAATAATTAACACATGCCAACTCACGGGCGAACAATCATTCGATACATAGGGGATTTATCCCGCGGAGGCTAATCATCCTCTAGACTAACACAACAATAGATACACTGAGCTACATGCCTCGAAGGTCAATCGTCCTATGGACTGACACAACAATACTCATAAGTGATATATTAGGATCCATAATGGCTAATCATCCTCTAGACTAACACAACAATAGATACACTGAGCTACATGCCTCGAAGGTCAATCGTCCTATGGACTGACACAATAATACTCATAAGTGATATGTTAGGATCCATAATGGCTAATCATCCTCTAGACTAACACAACTTTCCAATACATGCCCAAACATAAACAAGTACAAGTCATGACATGTTAGCCAAATTCACTTCTCAAGTCATCTTCTCAATAATATAGATATTTCAAGTCTTAGATCGATTTAGAACCCTTTTTCAAAGAACTTATTAAATTCTAAATTCAAGAAAGCTCATTAAAGGGTGAAACATGTTTAAATCTTTAACCTTTGGAAAATACCTTCAATAATCCTAAAATAGGGCAAAATAAGTTCAATCAAAGTAGTACGTTACATAAAAGGTCCGATGCGGGTTTGACTCTACACACGCATTGTCACGCCCCGAACCTCAGGCCAGCGACTGGTGCCCCACCTGGGCACCCTTCTACCCATACAACACAAGTAAATCGCGGAAGATAAATAACACATCATTTTTATTCTTTAAAACAAAGGCAAAGCCGGAAAGGCTGCCATAATATATATAACACACGAATGAGTCTACAACCGTACAACAATGTAAATACAACTCTCACCAGTCCAGCCCACATATGAATACATACCTCTAAGAGTTTGGACAAATACTATGACGGGACAAGGCCCCTGTCACCCGTGAATATACCTAGCCATAATGACGAACTCCGGAACATTGGAGCCATCTCAAAATGCTGAATAAGGATCCTAAGCTCGCGGATCCACAACTGAGTACCTAGACATGCGGACATGAACGCAAAGACTCGGCGGGTCCGCATAATAAGTACTAAGTATGGAACGAAAATAAAGTACAGTAAACAAGATCATAACTGTACAAAAGAATGACAGGGGCAAGTATGAAAATCAAATACCAGATCTTACCGTGTCATCTAAAACAAGAGCCAACCGTTCCTGGTATCACTGTACTACTTTCTAATATGAAAGCTACGTCAAAATCAGGGACACCTGCCCTCAGAATATAATATCACAGAACTGTCAGCATGTAACAAGTATAATATATAACCAGTCATGTCAAAGTCAGGGACACATGCCCTCAGAATCATTATGCAATTCTAATCATGGCTCTCAAGCCCGTGGAATCCTTCATCACTGTCGGCATGCACAAAGTGTAGTATATATAACATGTATCAAGGAAGCATGCCCGTGGAATCCTTCATCACTGTCGGCATGCACAAAGTGTAATATATATAACATGCCTGTGGAATCCTGCATCTCGGGTACATGTCTTCATGGAGAGCTAGTCCATGGAATAATAGTATCATCCGGGGATTGAACCCGAATCATGGCCGCACGCCCATGAAATCCTTCATCGTGTAAGCATGTCCATGGAACAATATAGTGGAAGCATGCCTGTGGAATACAACATCACCGTCGACATGTCCATGTAAACAATACAATAACGTTGCCGGCCCTCCAGTGAGGGACGCGGTCCAAATATCAAGAATTGTAAACTTATAGCTATCACAAGCAACTATGTACCATTTAACCATCTCCGACTCTCATTAGCACAAATGGAATGAACTATTATTTCGACAAACCTAGGTACCAACATCTCGTGTACCATAAGACATTTTAAACCATCTTTTGACTTTCCATAAAAAAACGTTATAACCACTTCCCATAAAGCCGTTATAACAACTTTCATGAAACTAAGGTACTATCACATCCTTTCTTTTAATCATCATGTCTTTCCTTTTATGAAGCCAAGGCATTATCGTGTCATGTAATTTTAGGGAATTCGAATCCAAAGTACTATGTACATCTATTCTTTATAAAAGAATCATTTCATGAAGTATTAGGGCGTTGGACCCAAAATTCTTTCACCATTAAAACCAAGTTACTTACTTTTTTAACTCAAGTAACTTACACTTTTAAAAACAAGTAACTTATGCCTTTAAATCAAGTCACTTACTCTTTCCAAGCCAAAACTTTTATTCTCATTAAATCAATTAACAAATACTTTTATGAGTCGTGAATATGTTATACTTGTTTATAACGATCTTGTCCATTGAGCCATGATCTAGAAAATGTAATACAATTTTGTCTCATCTTAGTTTCTACGCAGATGGAAGATTCTACTCATTTCAATATAATTGATTATCGATACATTTTCATTAAAGTTGCAATGTCTTGCTTGATACCTATTCTCATTAGTGTAGTAAATTAGCAAGGTCAACTCGACTCCAATACTTCCTAACGACTCTTACCAACATCCCCATAAGACTTGGTAAGAACTTAGGAATATTCTACACATGCCTTTAGCATAAAATTAATAACATGAATACTTCCTATAACAAGGCAAGTATACTTCAAGTAAACAAGTCAAGTATACTCCAAATAACAAGGCAAGTATACTTCAAGAATAAGTCATGTATACTCCAAAATCAAGGCAAGTATACTTCAAGAAAACAAGTCAACTGTACTCCAAATAACAAGACAAGTATACTTCAAGAAACAAGTCTTGTATACTCCAATAACAAGGCAAGTATACTTCAAGGATAGTCACGTCGATAGAAGGAAGAAGTTCACATACCTCGAGACGACTAACCAATACGACAAGTAGCAAAACGCTCCAAAGTACTTCAACCTCATCGGTTATTCCTTAAGCCAAGTAGACTATGCTACACGTAGTACCTCAACCTAAAATGATAATAATACTTCTATCAATTTCAAGCTTACTAGTGTAAGACTTATATCAAATAATTGTCCTCTAATTCTACGGAAATTTGGGCAACACTTCCTTTGTTTCTACGTACTTTTCCACCTTTTCCAATGCCCGAATTTATCAACCAACAAGCCACAGTTAAGGCACAACCAACAGTTAACCAAAGGGGATTACACGTCTAACTTGACGTGTAAAATTCCACCCCACAATCTATACAAAACACTCCGCAAAACTGTCCATAATAAAACAACATTAAGGGTACAATGTGAAGCCTTTAACACCTTTATTCCTTAGGACTTTCACTAGTCATTTTACCACATTAATCACGTATGTTAGGGGTTGATTTTCCAGCATAACAACACCCCAAAACAGTCCATAAAACGACATCTAACAGTTTTAGGCAGTTTTCGGCCAACAACAACTATACCAATCCGATAACTCTTTCCTTAATCCATTTTATTCCAATTCAAGTTCCAACACTTCTATATATGACATACCAACTTATCAACAACCATATTACCTCATTTTAAAATGCGACAAGTGTGGATAACAACAACAATATAACCAACGAAACCAATGGCACAAAATTGCCTCAAATCGGCCAACAACATATCTATCTCATACACATCTTATTTTTCATTTCTTCCTTAACACAAATTCATCCCTTAAACATAACAATAAGTAATATCCAATTACTTTAATTTAAGAAGAACTATTACCTCATTTTAGTGCCAAAAATCGCCCAAAACAAATTTCCTACTATATTGTCCTAGCTGCTTTCGCTTCACTTATTCAAGTTCCAATCACATATATGTGACCCCTATGAACTTATACACAACTTCACTTTGTATTTAACTTCCAAAAAGTCGACAGAACCTTAGGGTTTCACACCCTCATTCTCGGCCAACACCATGTTCTTGGGGTTTAAGGGTTTATCTTGGTTTAGCACTCCATTAGGGATCTTAGTCTTGAGTTTGAGGATTTATCATGAAGGATTGAAGAATTTTTGTCATCCAAAAAGGCCCTTCGCCGAGAGCTCTCAAAGGGACACAATATATTTGTGTGAAATTTGACTAAGTGTAGAACAAGTCTTGCAATCCATCTCTAATATATAGATCTATATCCAAGTAGCAAGACAAGTGGAGTGGGATTCACATTGCCCATTTGTCTCTAAAATATCTAGTCCAAGTCTTCCAAAATATCCAAGTCAAATAGTCAAACCAAGACCAGTGGGGGGTGTGCCACGTGTCACCCTCCAATTCGTCAAAAAATATTTCATCTCCAAAATATCAATATTTGGCCAAAATATCTCAAAATCTTGTGGGCCCCATAAAACCGTAAATTTTTCCCGTGGGCCCCACATGACCAAATCCGGAACTTACAATCCAAAATTCTAATATAATCGATAAGTCCAAAATACCAAATTTGAGAACCAAATTCCAATTAATAAACCTTTTCATTCATAAATTCCCGATATTTTCCTTAAGAAAAAGTAATTATTCTTTCTTTCCGAAATTCAAATCTCAATTTCTCACGCACGTTCTCATCTCATTGCCTTGGATATACGGGGTGTAACATCCTTCCCCTCTTAGAAACATTCGTCCCGAATGTTCATACTAGGTTCAATCTAAACAGATATAGGTATAGTCCCCTTTAACTATACCCTACACAATCGAATATGCCACATATGACCACAATATATCTCACATGCATATACATCAATCACAAGCCAAACGAGGAATCAAATCTAAAGTGTGTATCATCACTATTAACTTCCATTCATGGCCTAAAAGGATTCTCTGTTCGTACCTTCATTACTCATAACTATAACCACTTCAATTCTTTTAACACTTATTCGCTCCTTTTCTTACTTGTCGTACTCTTCTCGTACTTCCAAACTTATTCTAGTATACGTACATAATTTCAAATATTTCTTCTGTTTTCCAATCCTTGGAGTCACTACATCCAACAATTTTAAGGCCATTTTCGGTTCCCACGACCCGGTTCTGGTGGAACGCTTCCACGAACTCGTACAACGATTAACTAGACTTGGGCCTCGCACCCTCGTGACCCTATCACATAGCAAGACCATCTCCAAATGACCCCACTCCATTTCATGCTACGGGTTGTCCCGTAATCGGCCCACAACCCGACCCATTGTCGCACTTAACTCTCATTCTTAGTCTGAAATAAATCTTACTACCCGAGAAGGCCTTGCACATCTAAGGTCTCAGCGGTTATCAATATTCTAAGGTTCACAATTATTCTTTGTCTCAAGCTTACATTATCAGTCCCCACATACGGGTAATGTAATTCCTCATAATCTCAAAATCACGTTGTCTTAACCATAACAACCCTATTCACTTCATACCAATATTATTCACACAAATCACTTAAGCGTACAACACAGCTTAATCTAACAACATGGTATGTCCTTAGGTCAATTGAACCTAATCTTCTAAGAGTCTATCACAATCTTAGACAGTTCATTACCTAATGATATTCCAAATCAGTACATATATAAAGCCTAGGTGTGGATTCAATAACTGTTTCATACCTTCCAAGTAATTATTAAGGCTTAACCAACTCATGGTAATTCATAATCATTCTAGGCAACACATGCATAGCCCTAATAAATATATTCGTACAGATACACATCATTATATACAATAGTTTTATCAACCTGGATACGCGGTCCATATAATCCTTTCTGGGCCACTGTTGCCTTTCTCATAGCTGTAATCACAATAATACGTTAGGGAGAGACTACCCTAACAAGACAGCTCTATCGCACGATCTCAGAGTGAGAAGAAGGGAAACCAATCCTAAATGTACTATAGCCTCTTGTTTATAGATGTGGTGCACAAACACACCGATAAACAAGACTCTACTATACACGGCCCAGACATTCGAGGACTAATCGCTCGATACCACTTTGTCACGCCTCAACCCCAAGGCGACTGGTGCCCCACCTGGGCACCCTTCTACCTATACAATACAAATAAACCGCGAAAGATAAATAACACATCATTTTTTTTCTCTTTAAAATAAAGGCAAAGCCGGAAAGGCTGCCATAATATATATAACACCCGAATGGGTCTACAACCTTACAACAATGTAAATACATCTCTCACTAGTCCAACCCACATATGAATACAGACCTCTAAGAGTTTGGACAAATACTATGACGGGACAAGACCCCTGTCACCCCTGAATATACCTAGCCATAATGACGAACTCCGGAACATTGGAACTATCTCAAAATGCTGAACAAGGATCCTAAGCTCGCGGATCCACAACTGAATACCTAGACCTGCGGACATGAACGCAACCCCCCGAAAGGGGTCAGTACAACAAGTACTAAGTATGAAACGAAAATAAAGTACAGTAAACAAGATCATAACTGTACAAAAGAATGACAGGGGCAAGTATGAAAATCAAATACCAGATCCTACCGTGTCATCTAAAACAAGAGCCAACCGTTCCTGGTATCACTGTACTACTTTCTAATATGAAAGCCACGTCAAAATCAGGGACACCTGCCCTCAAAATATAATATCACAGAAGCATGCTCGTGGAACACACCATCACTGTCAGCATGTAACAAGTATAATATATAACCATTCATGTCAAAGTCTGGGACACATGCCCTCTGAATCATTATGCAATTATAATCATGGGTCTCAAGCCCGCAATATCAAAGCGTGCCCGTGGAATCCTTCATCACTGTCGGCATGCACAAAGTGTAGTATATATAACATATATCAAGGAAGCATGCCTGTGGAATCCTTCATCACTGTCGGCATGCACAAAGTGTAATATATATAACATGCCTGTGGAATCCTGCATCTCGGGTACATGTCTTCATGGAGAGCTAGTCCATGGAATAATAGTATCATCCGGGGATTGAACCCGCATCATGGCCGCACGCCCACATAATCCTTCATCGTATAAGCATGTCCATGGAACAATATAGTGGAAGCATGCCCGTGGAATACAACATCACCGTCGGCATGTCCATGTAAACAATACAATAACGTTGTCGGCCCTCCAGTGAGGGACGCGATCCAAATATCAAGAATTGTACACTTATAGCTATCACAAGCAACTATGTACCATTTAACCATCTCCGACTCTCATTAGCACAAATAGAATGAACTATTATTTCGACAAACCTAGGTACTAACATCTCGTGTATCATAAGACATTTTAAACCATCTTTTGAATTTTCCATAAAAAACCCGTTATAAACACTTCCCATAAAGCCGTTATAACAACTTTCATGAAACTAAGGTACTATCACATCCTTCCTTTTAATCATCATGTCTTTCCTTTTATGAAGTCAGGGCATTATCGTGTCATGTAATTTTAGGGAATTAGAATCCAAAGTACTATGTACATCTATTCTTTATAAAAGAATCATTTCATGAAGTATTAGGGCGTTGGACCCAAAATTCTTTCACCATTAAAACCAAGTTACTTACTCTTTTAACTAAAGTAACTTACACTTTTAAACACAAGTAACTTATGTCTTTAAATCAAGTCACTTACTCCTTCCAAGCCAAATCTTTTATTCTCTTTAAATCAATTAACAAATACTTTTATGAGCCGTGAATAGGTTATACTTATTTATAAAGATCTTGTCCATTGAGCCATGATCTAGAAAATGTAATACAATTTTGTCTCATCTTAGTTTCTACGCAGATGGAAGATTCTACTCATTTCAATATAATTGATTATCGATACATTTTCATTAACGCTGCAATGGCTTGCTTGATACCTATTCTCATAAGTGTAGTAAATTAGCAAGGTCAACTCGACTCCAATACTTCCTAACGACTCTTACCAACATCCCCATAAGACTTGGTAAGAACTTAGCTATATTCTACACATGCCTTTAGCATAAAATCAATAACATGAGTACTTCCTATAACAAGGCAAGTATACTTCAAGAAAAGTATACTCCAAATAACAAGGCAAGTATACTTCAAGAATAAGTCATGTATACTCCAAAATCAATGCAAGTATACTTCAAGAAAATAAGTCAAGTATACTCCAAATAACAAGGCAAGTATACTTCAAGAAACAAGTCATGTATACTCCAATAACAAGGCAAGTATACTTCAAGGATAGTCATGTCGATAGAAGGATGAAGTTCACATACCTCGTGACGACTAACCAATACGACAAGTAGCAAAACGTTCCAAAGTACTTCAACCTCATCGGCTATTCCTTAAGCCGAGTAGACTATGCTACACGTAGTACCTCAACCTAAAATGATAATAATACTTCTATCAATTTCAAGCTTACTAGTGTAAGACTTATATCAAATAATTGTCCTCTAATTCTATGGAAATTTGGGTACTTCAACCTCATCGGCTATTCCTTAAGCCAAGTAGACTATGCTACACGTAGTACCTCAACCTAAAATGATAATAATACTTATATCAATTTCAAGCTTACTAGTGTAAGACTTATATCAAATAATTGTCCTCTAATTCTACGGAAATTTGGGCAACACTTCCTTTGTTTCTACGTATTTTTCCACCTTTTCCAATGCCCGAATTTATCAACCAACAAGCCACATTTAAGGCACAACCAACAGTTAACCAAAGAGGATTACACGCCTAACTTGACGTGTAAAATTCTGCCCCACAATCTATACAAAACAATACGCAAAACAGTCCATAATAAACCAACATTAAGGGTACAATGTGAAGCCTTTAACACCCTTATTGCTTAGGAATTTCACTAGTCATTTTACCACATTAATCACGCATGTTAGGGGCTGATTTTACAGCATAACAACACCCCAAAACAGTTCATAAAAAACGACACAACGACGTCTAACAATTTTAGGCAGTTTTCGGCCAACAACAACTATACCAATCCGATAACTCTTTCCTTAATCCATTTTATTTCAATTCAAGTTCCAACACTTGTATATATGACATACCAACTTATCAACAACCATATTACCTCATTTTAACATGCGACAAGTGTGCATAACAACAACAATATAACCAACGAAACCAATGGCACAAAATTGCCTCAAATCGGCCAACAACATATCTATCTCATACACATCTTATTTTTCATTTCTTCCTTAACACAAATTCATCCCTTAAACATAACAATAAGTAATATACAATTACTTTAATTTAATTTAAGAAGAACTATTACCTCATTTTAGTGCCAAAAATCGCCCAAAACAGCCCCTACTATATTGGTCTGCAGTTTTCGTTTCGCTTCACTTCTTCAAGTTCCAATAACATATATGTGACCCCTACGAACTTATACACAACTTCACTTTGTATTTCACTTCAAAAAAGTCGACGGAACTTTAGGGTTTCACACCCTCATTCTCGGCCAACACCATGTTCTTAGGGTTTAAGGGGTTATCTTGGTTTAACACTCCATTAGGGATCTTAGTGTCACGACCCGACCCTGGGCCCGCGACTGGTGCCCTACCTGGGCACCCTTACAGGTATACATCAGAGAAAATCAGTGAAACATACATGAAACTTATAAAATAAATCAACAAGAAATAAACAACAGGTTAGCCGATAAGGCCACCTCCCTGGACATATATATACATATACATAACCCAAAACCAGTTACATCTCTTCTTTTACAAACTGGCCCACAAGATATGACTACAGACCTCTAAGAGTTTTGACATAACCACTGTAACGGGACAGGACCCCGCCATACCCCTGAATATACATAATCTACATCAGCAGGGATCCGTATCAAAAGATAAGCCTCCGGAGTAAATGAAGTTTTTTCCCAAAAACTGAACAAAGATCCTAAGAGCAAGGATCACCAACCTGTGTACCTAACACCTGCGGGCATGAACGCAGCCCCCCGAAGGGGGTTAGTACAACAGGTACCGAGTATGGAACGGAAATAAGGTACAGTAAACAAATCATAACTGTACAAAAGAATGACAGGAGCAAGTATATAAAAAGTAAAATAAATACCAGATCCTACCGTGCCATTACAACTCATGAACTTAATCGCACATTATTATATTTTCCCATTTTTCAATAAGAGTTATAGTCAAATTCTTACATACATACTTAGGAAAAATCATCAAGTTCATAAACATATAACGTACGTATCTTGCATAGCATAATCCGACCCTTTATGGAGGGACGTCTCATTTTGGAGTTCACTTTGATTATCCATACATAATAACGTAACCCGACCCATTTGCAGGACACGGTGAATTCATAAAAGTCTTCCCATAAAGGTATATTGCTCGCCAACTGGGACGCCAGAAAGTCACGTAAGCGCGCCATAAGGTATCCGCCCAACTGGGACGCGGTAAAGTCACGTAAGTCTGCTCATAAAGGTATATTGCCCGGCCCATTCTGGGACGCGGTAAAGTCATATAAGTCTGCCCATAAAGGTATACTTCCCGGACCAATCTGGGACGCGGTAAAGTCACGTAAGTCTGCCCATAAAGGTATATTGCATGGCCCAATCTGGGACGCGGTAAAGTCACGTAAGTCTGCCCATAAAGGTATACTTTCCGGCCCATTCTGGGACGCGGTAAAGTCATATAAGTCTGCCCATAAAGGTATACTGCCCGGCCCATTTTGGGACGCGATAAAGTCATATAAGTCTGCCCATAAAGGTATATTGCCCGGCCCAATCTGTAGGCTCGGTGTGATTTTCCTTACATAACATTTTAAACTATCTTTTCACTTCTTCTTAAGTCATTATAACAACTTCCCATAAAGTTATTATAACAACCTTTCACTTTAGAGAACTTAAGACACTTTTATTTCTTATTACAATAGGGAAAACTAAACCCAAAAGTACTACGTACATGCATACTTATAAAAGAATCATGCCACACCTTCTCTTTTAAAGTAATAAACTTCTTCTTTTGAAAACTCAAGTTACATTATCTTTTGAAATCAAGCCTCTTAACTTTTGAAATAAATCATGGAAACCATACTTGTTAAACCAAGTCATTCCTTCCTTTAAGAATCAAGTCTCATAACTTGAAAAATAAAGTCTCATAACCTTTTAAGAATTCAAGGTTCATAGTCTTAAAACTTCATAACATAAACTCTTTTAAATTAAGTAACATATATTTTTATGAGCTGTGAATAGGTTATACTCGTTTATAACGATCTTATTAAAGCATTCATGATCTAGAAAATGTAATACAATTTTGTCTTATCTTAGTTTCTATGCAGATGGAGAATTCTACTCATTTTAATATAATTGATTGTCGATATATTTTTTTGTTAACGCTGCAATGGCTTGTTCGATACATATTCTCATTAGTGCAGTAAATTAGCAAAGTCAACTCGACTCCAAATTCTTCCTAACGACTCTTACCAACATCCCCCATAAGACTTGGTAAGAACTTAGGATAACTTAGACATACCTTTTACATAAAGTAAATCAACATACGCACCTCTTAACTTTTAAGAGTAGAAGGAAATCATGAAATAACACCACATGTATATTTCATTCGTAGAATCATGCCAAAAGAAGGAAGAGGTTCACATACCTCGCGACGACTATCGACAAGTAGCAAAATGCTCCAAAGTACTTCAACCTTGTTAGTTTTTCCACCCTTCAAGTAGAATACGCTACACATAGTACTTCAACCTATAATAACCATGACACGTCTATCAACTCCTAGCTTATCAACGTGGAATAATACTAAGTGCTAGGTCTCTTATTCTACAGAATTTGGGCAACACTTCCTTTGTTTCTACGTACTTTTCCACCTTTTTCAAGGCCCGAAATCAACAACCAACAAGCCACATTTAAGGCTCAACAATTCAGCTAACCAAAGGGGATTACACGCCTTAACAGGACGTGTAAAATTCTGCCCCACAATTTAATATAAAACAGTCCATAATCTTTAGGCAATTCTCGGCAATATCAAGGACAACAACAACATCTATTTCTTTTCCATTTCCTTTTCAATCCAAGTTGTTATTCTAACATGTTATATAGTCGCAATCAATTATAACAACTAAAATCCCTTTCTTATACAACATGCGACGATTATAACTATCGACCAAATTGATTTCCAATTTTAATGGCTAACATGCCAATCTCAGATTTAAGCTTCCAAATTCCATAACACTTATCAATCTTCATAATATATATCACATGATCATTTCTAACTTATCATAACATGGAATCTTCAATTACAATAGTAAGACGAAGATTATTACCTCAATAAGCCCAAATCTAATCCAAGATTCAAAGTCGATCCTTAGCAACTTTAGTTCCTCTTCTTAACGCTCCAATCCACTCCAAGCAACCCTTAGAAGTTCATAAACAACTTCTCTTCAATTTCCAACTTCAAAGTTGAAGAACATCTTAGGTTTCCATCTTGCGACTAACGTAAAAACGTAGTTTTTCCAGGATTGTTGTGTTGAGATATCCTTAGAATACCCTTAGGGATCTTGGGTTTGAATATTGAGATTTATGAAACAAGATTGCAAAATTTTCTCTCCAATATAGAGCCTTGGCCGAGAGCTCACAAGAAGCACACAAGGTTTTCTTGATTTTTTCTAAGTGTTGAAATTCATCTTGCACTAGTAGGTGATATATACAACAACCAAGGGCCAAGATCAAAACAAATATGTGGTCAAGATGTGGTCAATTATATCAAGCTCACTTGACCTTTTGACTTGGTCCATTTTTTATTCATCCAACAAGCTCACGTGGAGGGTGACACGTGTCGCCCTCCCATTGGTCTAAAATATTTCATTTTCCGAAATTTTCATAATTGGTCAAAATACCGGAAACCTCGTGGGCTCCACAAAAATGTAAAAAATTTCGGGTGGGCCCCACGTATCCAATTCTGAAAATAAAATTCCATAATTCCGATAAATTCTAAAAGTCTTAAATAACAAATTTGAGAATCCAATTCTCCTATACGAACAATTTTCCTTCCCGGGGTTCGGAAGATTTTCCTTAGAAATTACAACTCTTTCTTTCGTTCAAATTTTTAAGTCCTGATTCATTACGTACATTCTCTTTAACATGCCCTGGACTTACGGGGTGTAACATTCTCCCCCTCCCCCCCCCTTAGAAACATTCGTCTCTGAATGTTCTTTCGAGGCTCAATCTAAACAGATATCGCATAGTCCCTTTTAACTTCCTCCAACATAATCACATATGCCACACATGGCCCTAATACCTCGCACATGCATATCCATCCATCATAAGCCAAACGAGGAATCAAATCCAAAGTGTGCATCATCACTATTTACTCTCATTCATGACCTAAAAGGATTATCTTTTCGTACTTCCAAACTTATTCTAGCATACGTACATAATCTCAATATTAACTGTACATGACACTTAAACATACAACAACCTTATCATATACAAGTCTCTAAGGGTCAAAGATATACCTGAAATCATATAGGCAGTTCAAAGGACCGCTAAAACTGGGAACTTCCACCACGACCTTCGCCACGCGGCTGCATGAACATCCTCGCTAGCTATCAAGGCGAAGAACCCGCGAATCGATCCAAAGAGATCGTGCTATCCCACCAGTGCCACCTCTATGAGGACACTCTCTTATCATATGGCATGGACGACCACAAGAAAAATAAGCACCCGCACCGGAGCGTCACACCCCAGAATGGAACCTACCACATCGGGCATTGAGGCAAATGTGGCCTCGATCGATCGAACCCCATCTCCCGAGACTAAGCTCTAGAGTTCGGCCGGCCCGCATTCCTGGGTTGTAAAACCCCGCCGAAATCGTGTGGAGGAGCACTTGCCGGGCTGAAATGTAGACCTAGCCTTTGTTGAGGTTGTCCGCCTAAAATTACCACAAACCCCGCTGCCCCGGCCTCTGGTGACCTCGGTTTGGCTGGTCCTCTCTCCCCCTGTCCTCAATCCTCTGTGCATATGTCTGCATCCTGGAAATATCCATACATGGCTGAAGGGCCACTCCCAGGCATGCAGTAACCATGTAGCGGTCTAGCCCCATCACATAGCGATGAACTCTATCAGTCATGTCAGCCACAATAGTGAGCGCATACCTGGCCAATGAGTCAAACTCCAGGTTATACTCTCTGATGGTCCTCCCATTCTGTCTCAATGACAAGAACATATCCACGCGGGCTCTCCTCATCTCAGGAGGCAAAAAGTGATCAAGGAAGGCCTCTGTGAACTCATCCCAAACAACTGGAAGAACACCCACACCCCTAGACAGTTCCCATGACTCAAACCAGTTCAACGGAATATCGTGTAACCGATAAGAAGCTAGCACAACTGACTCTGTCTCCGAGGCCCTAAGCACCGTGATAGTCTCAGATTCGCCGAATGAACTCCCGAGGATCATCCTCGATCTCGAACCATAGAACTCGGGTGGACTACAACCCGTAAAATCTGAATCCTCAAATCGGCTCTGGGTTAGCTACTCTGCATCGCTTGCTGCTCGCCACTATGCTAGTCAATAACCCGACCGCTCACCATAATCTCTATACTCCGCCGGCCGGTGGACTGAGGCTCGTATCGGAACCTCTCGAGCTGCGGGTCGCCTCGCCTCTCTAATACCGCCGGTAATCAACCGGCCGCCTGGGCCACAACCTCATGCATAGTCTGGACCTGAGTCCTAGTAACCCTCTGTGTACCACTAGCAGCTCTTGATGCTGCCTTGCCCTTCTGGGCCCTGATCGCCTTCTGTGGAGGCATAACTGATACATAAGAATAGGTCAAAGAGGATTCAACCTAATAAGACAGCTCTACTTCACGATCTCAGAGAGAGAAGAATAGAAACCAATTGTAAATGTCCTGCAGCCTCCTGGTTATAGATGTGGTGCACAACACACCGATAACCAAGACTCTACTAGACACGGTCTGTAGACACTTTCCGAGGACTAACTGGACACCCTTACAGGTATACATCAGAGAAAATCAACGGAACATACATGAAACTTATAAAATAAATCAACAAGAAATAAACAACAGGTTAGCCGATAAGGCCACCTCCCTGGACATATATATACATATACATAACCCAAAACCAGTTACATCCCTTCTTTTACAAACTGACCCACAAGATATGACTACAGACCTCTAAGAGTTTTGACATAACCACTGTAATGGGACAGGGCTCCGCCATACCCCTGAATATACATAATCTACATCAGCAGGTATCCGTACCAAAAGATAAGCCTCCGGAGTAAATGAAGCTTTTTCCCAAAAACTGAACAAAGATCCTAAGAGCAAGGATCACCAACCTGTGTACCTAACACCTGCGGCATTTAACGCACTTTCCAAGGGACCAGTACAACAGGTACCGAGTATGGAACGGAAATAAGGTACAGTAAACAAATCATAACTGTACAAAAGAATGACAGGAGCAAGTATATAAAAAGTAAAATAAATACCAGATCCTACCGTGCCATTACAACTCATGAACTTAATCGCACATTATTATCTTTTCCCATTTTTCAATAAGAGTTATAGTCAAATTCTTACATACATACTTAGGAAAAATCATCAAGTTCATAAACATATAACTTACGTATCTTGCATAGCATAATCCGGCCCTTTATGTAGGGATGTCTCATTTTGGAGTTTACTTTGATTATCCATACGTGATAAGGTAACCCGACCCATTTGCGGGACACGGTGAATTCATAAAAGTCTTCCCATAAAGGTATACTGCCCGGCCAAATCCGGGACGCGGTAAAGTCACGTAAGTCTGCCCATAAAGGTATACTGCCCGGCCCAATCTGGGACGCGGTAAAGTCACGTAAGTCTGCCCATAAAGGTATACTGCCCGGCCCAATCGAGGACGCGGTAAAGTCATATAAGTCTGCCCATAAAGGTATACTGTCCGGCCCAATTTGGGACGCGGTAAAGTCACGTAAGTCTGCCCATAAAGGTATACTGCCCGGCCCAATCTGGGATCTGGTAAAGTCACGTATGTCTGCCCATAACATCCACGTATGTCTGCCCATATGAAGTACAATTTGTATCAGTCCTAAAACTCAACGGTTTATCAACTGTACTAACATCCTTATCCAGTGTAATCAAATCCCAATGAGGAAAACTAGAATCATCTTTTATTCCATCTTTAGAGAAACATCAGTAGCCGCTACGACTTCAGGTGGATTTGGAGAAGGAAACCTTCATTAGAACTAAGTATCTTCAAATCAATTAATCCAGATTTAACTTGCTCCTCTAGTTCTACGATGATTAATGCATGACGTGTTGCACGCTCTAATTTCTTCCGCAATTTGCTTTTTGATCTGAGAAAGTGTTTGAGTCTTCTCATACAACTCAGTTGGTGTAGAAGCAACATCACAAAGAATGTGCAGTAGGGATGCAGACTCCTTTGTTGGAGAAGTTGCTTTACATATCATATCTTCGGGGAATGGCTACAAATATTTTTGAGAATGAGGGTCGAACTTGACCACATAATTCATCGGATTATCTAAAACAGAATGTCTTTTATCAGACCCGCAAGCTAGACATGACTTGTTTTCACAAAATAAAAGAAGAAAGAAATGTAAGATGATATTAATCTCTGGGAGTCTTCTCATTAATATCAAAATATATATAGAGTACAATATTCATAACTTATACAATAGGAATCCTAAGTCTATACAAAAGAGAAATCATAGTCTTACCATAATTATATTTACACAATATATGAAAATATTCTAATTATGGGTAGGGATACAATTGTTTCTATAATATACACGTTTACACACACCTCACGGAAATGGAGGAGGCGAACACCGAGATCGGATCTCAAGTCAAGAAATAATCATGCAGGAAGTCCTTTTGGTAAATATGCGCATACCGACAGGATGATGGAACATGTAACACTCGACATAGCCTAGCGCAACTTTCTCGAACGAAGTGTAGGTGCATCTCAATATGATTGGTTCGCTGATGTTGAACCGGATTATGAGAAAGATATATGAGAGAGATGTTATCACAATACACAATAGATGCCGACGCAGCGACATCAAGTTCTAATGCAATTTCGAGCCAACAAATCTCACTACCACATTTGCAACGCCTCAGATCACTTTCGACATCGATCGAGATAGGTAGCTCGCCGCCGCGTACCAAGAAATCGATTATCCCCAAAAATACACAAAGCCGGAAGGTGAGCGTCGGCCCGACGCCCGCCTAACTGCATCCGTATAAGAGAGCAACATGTTTGGTGCAGAGGGTATAGGTGCAAACAATAATCAAGTGTGCCTTTAATGTATCGAATGATACGCTTAAGAACAGTGAAATGAGACACCCTGGGGGCATGTATGAATTGGCATACCTGCTGAACAGCATAAGCAATGTCTGGCCTTGTGAATGTGAGATACTGAAGTGCACCTACAAGACTCCTATACAGAGTAGGATCGGAGACTGGAGCACCATCCATAGCACTGAGCTTAGATTTCGGAGCAACTGGAGTAGAAGAAACTTTGCAATTCGCCATCTTAGCCATGTACACAATCTTCTCTGCATACTTACGCTGACACAAGAACATGTGGTTGGCAGACCTGATCACTGATATCCCCAAAAAGTAACTCAGCTTCCCCAAATCAGTCATTGTAAATTCAGACTTAAGCAAGACAATAATTTCATTTTTCAATACGTCGGAAGAGGCAATAAGAACGATATCATCCACGTAAAGTAATAAGTAAGCAGTGCTACTATCTCGATGAAATATGAAGAGTGATGTATCACTCTTGCTGCATACAAACCCAATCTGTAAGATATACCTGACAAAACGATTATACCACGCACGGGGAGCCTGTTATAGGCCATATAGTGACTTACGGAGACGACACACATAGTGAGGAACTGCTGGATGGGTGAACCCTGACGGCTGATGCATGTAGACTGTTTCTCTCAGATCCCCATGTAAGAATGCATTCTTTACATCAAGCTGATGGATCGGCCAGTGTTTGCCCATGGCAATGCTCAAATCTGTGAGGATGGTAGCCGGTTTGACAACCGGGTTGAAGGTCTCACCACAATCAATGCCCTCCTGCTGATTTGTGTCATTAGCCACAAGTCGTGCCTTATACCTCTAAAGATCTCTACTGTCTCTGAATTTGTGATGAAATAGCCACATACAATGAATCACAATCACCCCTCAGGTCTAGGTACTAGATCTCATGTGTGTTGTTTAGTTAAAGCATTGAATTTCTCAGACATAGCCGCATTTCAATTAGGGTCTTTTTTGGCCAATATAGGGTTCTTGGGAATTGGTGAATTGGTTTGGGCAGACAAGTTAAATTGGACTTTGGGTTTGAAGATTCCATGTTTTGCACGAGTTTCCATTTGGTGAGTGGGGATAGTGAGAGGCTCCAAGGCAGAGGGATTTGTTGGATATGGAGAAGGAGGGGCTGACGCCGTAGGAGGCATCGCAGTGTTGTGATCAAGGACTAGAAGGAACCGTCGGTGGCGTCGTGATCAAGGGTCGCGACGCTAGAGGACTAACAGACTTCTCTGAAGTTTTGGCGCCGCGGCGCCTCAGCACTGGGCCGCGGCACTGTCGACGGTGATGCAGGAACCTGTTCGCAGGAGTTTTGGCGTCGCGGCGCTGACGCTGATTCTGCGGCAGTGCTATGCTCTAGTTGACTGAGGATGATGGGAGAGATGGAAGACTCGTCAAGAAAAAAGTAATCCGGTTTTTGGAACTGTTTAAGATTCGTAAACGGGAATGTGGTCTCGTCGAATGTGACGTGATGGGAGATGTGGGTCTGACGAGTGGACAAGTCATAGCATAGATAACCCCTATGGTTCGGCGGGAAACCTAGGTGACACATGGAGTGGACCGGGGGGCTAGTTTGTGGGAAGTAGAGGCAATGTTAGGATAACATAGAAAACTGAATAACCGGAGATGATCATAAGAGAGACTCTATGATAGAGGATTTCGGTAGGGGTCATATTGTGAAGAGTGCTAGTTGGGAGAATATTGAGAACGTATTCTGATATTTTAGCAGCATAGACCCAGAAGGACTGAGGTTGGAAGACATGAATCAATAGAGTGCGAATCATATTGTTAATGGTGCGGATAATTCTTTCAGCTTTACCATTTTGTGAGGCGGTGTGAGGGCAGAAGAAGCGAAAGATCATGCCATTATTGGTACAAAACCGGTGAAACATAAGGTTATTGAATTCACGACCATTATCGCACTGAAAAGATTTTATACCCTTTTCAAACTGTGTTTGAATAAATATTCGAAACTCAAGAAATTTGTCAAACACTTCCGATCTAAATTTGAGAGGATACAACCAAACAAAGTGAGAAAAGTCATCTAGTAAGATAAGATAGTATTTATGACCGAGAGACTAGCAACAGGTGATGTCCATAAATCGGCATGTATAATATCAAAAGGTGCAAAAGTAACACTAGTAGATGATTTAAATGAAAGACGAGTATGCTTGCCTAAAGAACAAGAACGTAGTTTTGGGCAAGCTTCTCATTACAAGTAATGAAATTATTGCCTCTAAGAAAACTAAAAACTGGAGCTCCTGGATGACCAAACATATTATGCCATGTTGAAGAAGAAATGGCCGCTAGAGAGACGGGAAAGCTAGATCTGGCAGCGGAGGTAGGAGTGAATGGATATATATCTCCCGTGCTATTGCATCTCCTAAGAGGTGCCTCAGTATGAAGATCCTTCACAGTGAAACCAAAAGGATCAAAATCAACAGAGACATAATTATTACGAGTGAATTTGCGGATAGAGATTAGATTCTTAATTACATGTGGGGCATATAGGGTATTTTGAAGTGGGAATGGATTAGGAGGTGGTGTGTATGATGTACCAAAACCCTTTACTGGAATGCGGTGACCACTACCAACTGTCACAAATTGAGGATGCTTTAAACCAAACAGTTTGAGAATATTACCTGTAGTCCGGGTGAGGTGCGAAGTGGCTCTGAAGTCCATGTACCAATTGTTGTCAGGCTGTTGCATGTTGAGACTGCTGAATTCCTGATCTAACTCAGTGGGTGTCATGCTGGATGAGGGCTGTTGACACTGGCCGTGCATGAAGTGGGCCTGTTGCGGGTAATCGGACGCGTGGTGGGAGCAGGCCCAACACACCGCGCGGTGGAGAACCGGTGGAAAAGTTGCGTATCAAATCGCGGTGGTGCCGTGGCGTCAGATGGGTATCTGGGGTGCCGCGACGCTGAACTTAGTCTGTGGGTCCTGTTGTTGCTGCTGATTCTGATGTACGCGACCCTTGCCACGACCACGGCCTCTTCTGCCGCGACCCTTGCCACCGCGTCCCTGCTGCGGTTGAGTATTTTCTGGCGGCGTTGGATCTTGAGGGCGTGTTTTTACAGCTAACGTCTTCTGATTGTGCTTATCCTGCTTAGAACGTCGAGTCTCTTCGAGCAACAACTGTGAGCGAACTTTGTTAAAACTGGGAAGCGGATCTGTCTGTTGAATTATGGCAGCTAACGTATCATAGTCGCCTTTGGGAAGGCCTGAAATCAATTGCAACACTATCTTAGTGTCCGAGACAGGCGTGTCGACGTTGATCCGCCGGTAGTTTCAATTGTCTGCAGTAATCAATCATGTTGGAGAAATTTTCAAGGCGTGTATTGTTAAATTGTTCCTCCAAATACACCACACGAGTGTGCTTGTTATCTTGAAAGATTTCCTCCAAGCGGTTCCATAAATCACGGGCTGTGGCACCAGATTTCATGATAGTAAGAAGAAGATCCTGAGAAATACTACAATAAATCCACTGTTTGACGCCAGCGTCTAGACGACGCCAAGTAGAATCATCAACCTCCGGAGGGCGCGGAATAGTGTCATCGATGTGGTCAAGCACGTTATAGAGACATTCGTGATTACAAAACAGTTCAACCCAAGGAGAATACTGACTGTTTTCTTGATCAAGAAGAATGAGAATATAATTCTTGATGATGGTAACAGTTAGTGCGGGATGAAAAGAGGATGACGACGTGGTGGTGGGTTTTGTGGAGGTAGAAACGTCTCACAAAAAAAATCTAGGGTTTTTATGTTAGGCTCTTGATACCATGTAAGATGATATTAATCTCCCTTAGGGAGTCTTCTCATTAATATCAAAGTATATATAGAGTACAATATTCACCCCTTATACAATAGGAATCTCAAGTCTATACAAAAGAGGAATCCTAGTCTTATCATAATTATATTTACACAATATATGGAAATATTCTAATTATGATAGAAATACAATTGTTTCTATAATATACATGTTTAGAAGAAATAAAGTAAATAAATAAACAAACAAGAACAATACATTCATACATATGATAAAAAGGGTAAAACAAAGCCATACCATGACTTGATTTACAATAGTAGAGCGTTCGTCATCCAGTTACTTCTTCAAATTGGACACAACACCCTATACAATAAATAAAAATAAAAACTCTATAAGTGTATAATAGGGAGTTTCACATTCAGTTTATATGCATGTGGAAGGAAACCAAAAATCACAAAACTTTGATGAATAAGGGTGAAATAAACTAGGGAGTTTTAACAAGTTATGTCTTAAGGCAGAGGTTGAATAACATGCATGCAATTTTATACATTATATAAGAAACCCTGCGGGATATGGGAAAACAACACTGGAAGAATAAGATAAATAAAAAAGTAGGAATTTACATCAACTAGGTGATCAAGAAATCGAGATGGCAAAGCCACACTAAAAGAACAAGAGCCTAAATCATCATAAGTACAAATGAATAATTCTGTCTCTCTTCTTCATTAGCAACAACAACATTGACATTGTATTTAATTAATCTTTATAAAACAAATACAAAAACACATTACACATAAAAAACAATAAAGAAAAAACAAAAAAATAAGAAAACAGCAACGAAACAAAAAAAACATACATGTGCAGCATGAAAGAAATTATCAATAATAACGCGATAAACATATTTCTTTGAAGGACCCCAAAACAACATACGAGGAAGATTCTAAGCCTTGTACTTTGAAAACCCACGAAATGTAGGAAAAACCTCAAACGCCCAAACATTCAAAGCATAAGAAAACCCATTAATCATATACCTAGAATGACTACCACACGCCATGGTCTTGATATTCTTTAAACAACCACTAAGTGACTATCCCAACCAATCAAACCCAAGAGTATGCCAATGATAAGACACACGAAGAACATCATCATCAATTATCTTCATTGTATTATCTTTAACATAACAACGATGATCACAACCCAACAACACATTCTTCATTATATATACCTCAGCGAGCCTAACAATATCAATATATTTCTCCCAAAACCATTAGGCCGGTGAGTTGAACGAACCTGTAAGAACCTCCTGAAATCACACAACTTTATTCTTTATTCATTTTGAAAATAGCAGTTCATCAGTCTGTTTCATCTACCTGACAATAACAACAACAACATACTCAGTGAAATTCCATAATGTGAGATTTGGGGAGCGTAGAGTGTACGCAGACCTTACCTCTACTTTGATAGGTAGAGCGACTATTTTTTAGAGACACTCGATTCAGGACGGAGCATACGCACAAGCAAATCAAAAGTAAAGCAAGCATGAGTAATTGTTCGGGAAAAATTTAAAAATTTAAAGCAGTATGAAAATGATGGTATCAAAGCACAAAATACTAACACTAAAATCACTGACACAAAAATCCAAACCGGTAATAAGATGGAAACACTCACGATCAAACACACTCATGACAAAAAACCTTAAACATTAACACATTATCAATACTAGAAGAAAGTTGGGATAACACCAAGCAAAGGAAAATATTATCACACAAGTACACATCACCCAACTCCATAAAATGTCCAAACACACCCTTCCTTAATAACTCCAATTGAGAGACACTAAAAAAGGACATAATCAAATCCTAAAATTAAAAATCACCGCTCCACATCGTAAGTCCTTCAAACCAATGTTTAAACTTAAGCAAAAAATCTTCTTCCTATAAAAAAAATAATATAAAATTAAGAATTTTTAAGAATAAACCAAACTGAAAACAAAATCATTGAATTTTATATGCCAAAGTTGATCAAAACTCTGACTTAAGGCATATCTTTAGTAAATCCAAAAAGTTAATCAAAACTCAGCCTCAAGGCAAAACTTAACAATTCAAAAGTTGAACAAAACTCGACTTTAAGGCATAACTTTAGAATCCAAAAGTTACACAAACTCTGCCATAAGATATAACTTCAGATTTCAAAAGCTACACAAAACATCTACCATAAAGGTAAAACATTAGAATCCAAAAAGTTTAACAAAACTCTGCCTTAAAACATAACTTTACAATTCAAAAAATTGACACATACTTTGTCACTATCACACCCCAACCTTAGGGTTTGTGGCTGGCACTTGGTGTCCTAAGAACCGATCGTACTACCGATCATACTCAACAATACATGGGTCAATAAGGCTGTTGCGATAATTCTATATGTTTACGCAAGTGTACGTATCGCTCAAGTAATATAGCCTGTAAGACCGAGTTATCGTCCACAAAGACTGGTTTATCAATTACCAAATATTTAATTTATGGTATCTATTTGGTTGACGTTCCATTGATTGGATTTATAACTAAGACTAAAATTATAGTAAATTGCAGGGATTAAACTAAGACTGATAATACTATGGGTTTTAAGCAGTTATGAAGGAAATAGGGCTTCCAATCTCCTCAACTATCCACTCTTTCACTTGTTAATACAACGCTAATGACTCTTCTTCTTATTATTAAGATAGCAGGTTAACGACAATGTTCTATATTCCGGTTAGGACATATAGAAACTCAACCTTATGCAGAAACCCTCTATATTTCTATGATAGATTTTACCACACAGTAGGATTACGAAACAATAACCTTAATTACTACACAAGTATCGGGGTACTTTCGTCAACTATTTTAACCAATGTCTAAACAACTATAGCATATTCAATCTTCATTTTCAGATTCTGAATTGAAATCATATAAGTTATGACAATTAGTGATCAATTAATTATCATACAATCATAATAAGTTGAATAGATCTTAACAATTAATGAAGAAGAAATCAATAATCAATGCATTAACTATATGAAAGAGCTTCAAGAAGATTCGATGAAAACCCTACTAAGTATTTAACTCCTAAACATTGTCATGTCAAGAACTAAATTACAATCCAACATAAACTGAAATAAAATAAGGGAAAGAAAATAACTTGGACAATAAGATGTCTCCAGTTATAGCTCGTAGCCGTCATTCTCCTCTCCAAAATCGTATATCTAATAATGACAAGGTTTAGAGTATTTATCTCTGAGAAAAACATTGCTTCGGACCCCTTTACCCTTGTCCAACTTCGACCCAACTTTTCTGAAAATACGCGTCGGCACCGCAGTTCCGTTGGCCGGCACCTCGGTGCTAATTCTTCTGAAACCACTGTAGCTCACTGGACATATGGCACCGCGGTGCCTCTAGACAGGACCGTGGTGCCTTCGATGTTGTTTCAGTTTTGGACATTCGACAATTTTTACGCCTCGGTGCTAATTTTCCTGACCGCGGTTCCATGGCACCGCGGTGATGCTGGGCCAGGCACCGCGGTGCCTCTCTGATTTCTGTCCAGAATGTGCCAGATTTCTTCTATTCTTTTTGGCACTTCTTAGGCTTCATTCCTTGGGTTGTGCTTGTGCAGATTTCACCTCCTATAAGCTCATTTCATCCTTGATTATGTACTTCTCCTTTATGATCGCCGCGATAAAATGAAAGAAAAACACACCTAACACTATACTAAACACAAAATAAAAGAGTGAAATACTAACTAAAAAGGACTCAAAAGTGTATACAAAATACACTTAACAAACACCCCCAAAGATACACTTTACTCGCCCTCGAGTAAAGCACAAAACAAAAACACAATAAAACCAAAAATAAAAACTAAACTCAATAAAATAGATCAAGTAGCTATAGCAATGCTTCTTCAAAATCATGGATGAGAGTTGGAATAATATGTTAGAACATACATGTTATACCCCGTAGTTCTGGCCATGCGTATGAGAACGTACGAGAGGGATTAAGTTTTAAATTTATTAGAAAGATAGGTTGTCAGAATGATTCGGACAGGTTTTGGTCAACTTTGGAGCGGCATATCTCCTTGTTCATCCAGAGTTGTAGAGGTTTCTAAGGCCTAGCATGTATTTCGATGAGTCTAGTTCCCAACGCAATCGACCGTTCGTCGATAGGGCATCAGAGTAGAAAGTTATGGAGGTTACAAGTTCGGCAATGCAATGAGCCGAAAAGTGTTTTCGGTCAGGCTACAGTGGCAAGGCCGGATAGTCCGGAAGTCGCTGGTTGCAGTGCGGCGCTGAAAGTCCCGTGAGGTGGCGGAGGTTTCAGGCCACGCGCCGCCGCAGGCCGCGCGCCGAGGCTGGTTCTGGCCGGGTGGAAAAATCTGGACTGTTTTGTTTTAAAAAAAGGCCATGGGTGGGTGACAAGTGTCCCCCCCCCCCCATCTGATTTTGTATGTCCTATTTATTGATCAAGTCTTGAAGACTTGGTCATTCTTCAAGCTCTTCTCTTTCTCTAAAAAATAAAAGCTCTCCCTTCTCTCTATAAAATCAAGAGAAAATCAAGGCTTGAGAAAAATCTGAAAAGTGTGGCAAGAAGGAAACTTGTTGGCAAGCTTGTAGGAGTTATTGTGGTGGTGATGGTGGAAAGGAGGCTAGTAAATTTGTTGGATTAATTTGGCTAAAGCTCCAAGGTAACAATTCTTTCTCTTTTTGCTAGTTTTTGGTGTTGCATGTGAAGAGGAAAGAACTTGTAATGGTAAATATTGCTCTTAGATACATTGCATGCAAGAAATATGGTTTGAATATGAAAGGATTGGATAAGAATGATATGTAAGCATGTTATAGCCTAGATAGTACCTTTAGCTTATTGATTTAGTTAATATGCATTGTGGGGCAGAATTTTACACATCCAAGATTAGGTGTGTAATCCCCTTTGAATTGTTTGGATTGTTGGGCCTTAAAAGTGGCGTTTCGATGTTGAATTCGGACCTTGAAAAGGTGGCAAAGTATGTAGAAACAAAGGAAATGCTGCCCGATTTTCCATAGAATTTAGTGACTTTGCACTTGGAATATTTTACGTTGAAACTAGAGGTTAATAAACATATTATGGTCATTATAGGTTGACGTACTACGTATGGTATATTGACTTAGCAAGTGGATTGACCGAAGAGGTATGTGGAACTTTCTTATCTCTTGAGCATGAGTAGTTATAACTATATAGTACGGTAGACGTACGTGATTTAAATGAAGTAAATCCATTTGGTATCTTTGTCCTATTTTAAAGAATGTCTAAGTTGGTTGAATTAGAGAGTTAACTCACTTGTTCTTGAGGAATGGTTTATTCTAATAAGGTAGACAAGGATTTCTTGATATGAAAAAGTATAGAATATTTGGCGTGGAAAGTATTGAGTGTTGAACCATTCCAAAGAGAAGACATATGAATTTTAAGTTAAGAAACTTGTTTTCTAAAGATAGGAGACTTGAAGTATTTTGAAAATTGTGTAAACTGATTTGAAGTATAAGTCTCTTGGTTAATAAAACAACGAAATTGTTTGAGATATGGGAAGTTAGTTATAACGGCCTTATGAAAGGATAAGAATGTCTTAATTTTAAAGCATAAAGTTAGTATAACGGCTTTATGGGAGTTGGTTATAATAACTTTATGGAAGGTTAAAGAGTTGGTTTTCTTGAATAAGGTAAATATAGATGAAAGAATTGAAACTAAGAAGGGAAATTCGATTTAAAGACATCAATCGCTTAACGCCTAAACGAGGTCACTGAGTTAGAAGTTCAAACATATTTCTAAACGTATAAGTGACTTGTTTGAGATGTAGATGAGTCTTGATACTACGTGGTAGTATCTTGGGGTCTTATACGAAAAAAGGGAATCTTTGAAAGGAATGAAGACATAGTACTTTGGGTTGAATTTCCTAATTGTTGTGGTATGAAAAGTACTTAAGGCCATTAAAATGAGATCCATTTTGTATGTTAATGAAAGTCTAAAGAAGTTATGAGTTTACTTGACGCACTGGCCGTGACGGGGATTCCACGCATGCTTCCATTGTCTTAGTATGAGTTACTCGACGCATCCGTCGATGGAGATTCCACGCATGCTTCCATTGTCTTAGTATGAGTTTACTCGACGCACTGCCGCGATGGAGGATTCCACGTATACTTCCATTATGATCGATCCGACATGCTTATCCGATGTGGGATTCCGGCACGCGACCATGTCGATATTGTTATTCCATGGACTAGCCTCCAGCGAGGTTTAGCGACGCAGATAGATCGGTAGATAGCCTTCGCACTTCGCTTCGGTTGGTCGACGCAGACGGATCGGTAGATAGCTTTCGATTGCCCGCCGCGTTATAGCACAATTTGGTACCAGAGGCTCGGTGAGATACTCGCGACTTGCCCGATCATATCTCGTAACGATAGGTCGGATCGGTAGTTAGCTGCATTTGCCCGGCCAATTGTCGACGCAGCCGATTTGGTAGTTGGCTTTCGATTTGCCCGCCGCTTTATGACGCAGCCGGATCCGTGGTTCGCTTTTCCTACTGCCCGCATAGCTTTTAGAACACAGTGGGACTTGGTGTTCATGCGCGACGATGTTATATTATATCGCCGGATCGGCGGTGAGGAATGATTCCACGCATGGTTGATATTATGGGCGAGACCCGTAGCTATATTTGAGTTGCGACTTTGAGGCACGCGCCCTCGACTTGATATGACCGCTATATATCAGGTAATCGAATTGATTATCATACATGTCTCCATTTATTTTAGACTTATGAGGTATTTGCAGTATTTTTCCAGTTTCGCATACTTGGTACATGTTGTACTAACCTCCTTCGGGGCCGCTCATGCCGCAGTCGAGGTGCATAGTCGATCCGCACTCTTAGGATCACTGCTCGTTCTTGGAAAGCTCCATTTCTCCGAGGCTTTGTCTTTTGGTACGGCTCCCGAGTGTAGACTTTTGTACATTCGTGGTACGGCGGGCCCCGTCCCGCCACGCTTGTTATTCCTAGAGGTCTGTAGTCACGTTTGTGGTTTGGGCTGTAAGAACAAGTCGTACTTTTTACTTTTGGTTAAGTTTATTCTATGGAAGGCGGCCTTGTCGGCTAGCCAGTGATGTTTATATATACATGTTTATGTGTTATGTATGTTCCGCTGCTATTCTCTCGACGATACCGACGTGCCCCTGCAGGCACCGCCATGGCTCCGGCCTGGTCGTGACAAAAGTGGTATCGAGCGCTTAGTCCTCTGAAAGTGTCTGCATCGCGTTCAGTAGTCTTGATTATCGGTGTGTTGCGCACCACATCTATAATCGTGAGGTCGCAGGCATTTAGATTGGTTTCCATTCTTCTCTCTCGAGATCGTGCAAAGAGAGTCCTACTAGGTTGAATCCTCTCTGACCTCTTCTTATGTACCAGTTATGCCTCCACGCAAGGCAACCAGAGCCCAGAAGGGCAAGGCAGCGGAGGGAGCTGCAAGTAGGACGCAGAGGGTTATGAGGGCACAGGCCACCAGCACTGAGATGATGTTTCGACGGCGAAGTTTCACGACGCCGCCAAATTTCAAAGAGTTCGGAGCGGCAGCAACAGCTACTAAGACCGCGGTACCTGAGCCTCCAGTTCTACAGCCGGGAGCAGAGTATAGGGATTACGGAGAGCAGATCAGGTTGTTGACTAGCATTGTGGCAGGGCAGCGCCGCCAGGAGCCGGTAGCTAACCCTAGAGCCGACATTTTAATGATTCAGGACTTTCTGAGTTGTAATCCACCCGAGTTCTATGGGTCGAGGTCTGAGGAGGATCCTCAGGAGTTCATTCGGCTGGTGCGGCGGACTATGCAGGTGCTTAGGGCCTCGGAGACGGAGTCCGTTGTGTTAGCTTTCTACCGTTACGCGATATCGCGTTGAACTGCTTTGAGTCGCGGTGTTGTCCAGAGGCGCGTGCTCCTCCACTGTTGGATGAGTTCACTAAGCCTTCCTGGCCACATTTTGCCTCCCGAGACGGCGAGAGCCCGCTGGATAGGTTCTGGCACCGAGACGTAACGGGAGGACCATCGCGAGTACAACCCGAGTTTGATTCATCGCTGTATGCGCCCACTATCGCGGCGACACGGCGACAGAGTTCACCGCTATGTGATGGGACTAGACCGTTATATGGTTACTACATGCCTGGGAGTGGCTCTTCAGCCAGGTATGGATATTTCCAGGATGCAGGCGTATGCACGCGGATCGAGGACAGTGAGAGCGAGGCCACCAAACCAAATTTCACCAAGAGGCCGTGACGCTGTGGTTTCGTGGATAGCTTCAGGTGGGCGGCCTCGCAGCAGTCGGGTCTACATTTTCCGACGCAAAGTGTCCCTTCCGGCCTTCCGTGGGTGGTTTGACCGCCGGGGATATTCGGAGCAGTCAAGGCTCAGGCGCAGGTTCACTGTGTCCGAAGATAGTAGTCGTGAGGCCACCTTTGCCTCGCGGTGGTCACCGTGGTAGATCTCATTCTGGGAGTGTCTGACCAGTCGACTTGTTATGCTTGCGCCAACAGGCCATTTGGCGAGAGACCGTCCGAACAGGGTGGCACCGGTGGATGGCACGCCATCGATCAGCCATGTTCTTCACCTTCAATGGCTAGTAGGATGTTTACGCACCGCAGACGCGCAGAGGTCGTGGTAGCAGTTCCCAGTTTTAGCGGTCCTTTGACCCGCCTACATGATGTCAGGTATATCTTTGACCCTTTAAAGATTAGTATGCATGATAGGATTATTGTATGATTCAATGTCATGAACGGAGGATATTAAGACTATGTACATGTGATATAATAAGTTGGTAGATACGAACATGCAATCCTGTGAGGCCGTGAATGGGAGTAAGTGGTGATGGTTCACATTTTGGATTCGCTTTTCTGCTTGACTTACGATGAACGGATATGCGCAATGCGATATCTTAGGTCACAAGTGGCATAATAAGGTCCCATTGCGTGAAGTACGAGGTACCAAGGAATAGTAGATTCGCTCCAAAAGAACATTCGGGGACGAATGTTTCTAAGGGGGCGAGAATGTTATACCCCGTAGTTCTGGCCATGCGTATGAGAACGTACGAGAGGGATTAAGTTTTAAATTTTTTAGAAAGATAGGTTGTCAGAATGATTCGGACATGTTTTGGTCAACTTTGGAGCGGCATATCTCCTAGTTCATCCAAAGTTGTAGAGGTTTATAAGGCCTAGCATGTAGTTCGATGAGTCTAGTTCTCAACGCAATCGACCATTCATCGATAGGGCATCGGAGTAGAAAGTTGTGGAGGTTACAAGTTCGCGCAATGAGTGAAAAGTGTTTTGGTCGGCCGCACGGCCGCGGCCGGATGCGGTCGCGGCACGGATAGTCCGGAAGTCGCTGAAGTTGCAGCGCGCGCCGAAGCGGCCGCGCGTAAGTCCCGCGAGGTGGCGGAGGTTTCAGCGCCGCGGCACCGAGGCGGGTTCTGCGAAGCTGGGTGGAAAAATCTGGACTGTTTTGTTTTAAAAAAAGGCCATGGGTGGGTGATGTTGTCCCCCATCATCTGATTTTGCATGTCCTATTTATCGATCAAGTCTTGAAGACTGGTCATTCTTCAAGCTCTTCTCTCTCTAAAAATAAAAGCTATCCCTTCTCTCTAGAAAATCAAGAGGAAATCAAGGCTTGAGAAAATCAAAAGTGTGGCAAGAAGGAAACTTGTCAAGCTTGTAGGAGTTATCGCGGTGATGGTGGAAAGGAGGCTAGTAAATTTGTTGGATTACTTTGGCTAAAGCTCGAAGGTAACAATTCTTTCTCTTTTTGCTAGTTTTTGGTGTTGCGTGTGAAGAGGAAAGAACTTGTAATGGTAAATATTGCTCTTAGATACATTGCATGCAAGAAATATGGTTCGATATGAAAGGATTGGATAAGAATGATATGTAAGCACGTTATAGCCTAGATAGTACATTTAGCTTATTGATTTAGTTAATATGCATTGTGGGCAGAATTTTACACATCCAAGATTGTGTGTAATCCCTTTGAATTGTTTGGATTGTCGGGCCTTAAAAGTGGCGCTTGATGTTGAATTCGGACCTTGAAAAGGTGGCAAAGTATGTAGAAACAAAGGAAATGCCGCCCGATTTTCCATAGAATTTAGTGACTTTGCACTTGGAATATTTTACGTTGAAACTAGAGGTTAATAAACATATTACGGTCATTATAGTTGACGCACACGTATGTATATCGACTTAGCAAGTGGATCGACCAAGAGGTATGTGGAACTTTCTTATCTCTCGAGTACGAGTAGTTATAACTATATAGTACGGTGACGACGTGATTTAAATGAAGTAAATCCATTCGGTATCTTTGTCCTATTTTAAAGAATGTCTAAGTTGGTTGAATTAGAGAGTTAACTCACTTGTTTTGAGGAATGGTTTATTCTAATAAGGTAGACAAGGATTTCGATATGAAAAAGTATAGAATATTTGGCGTGGAAAGTATTGAGTGTTGAACCATTCCAAAGAGAAGACATATGAATTTTAAGTTAAGAAACTTGTTTTCTAAAGATAGAGACTTGAAGTATTTTGAAAATTGTGTAAACCGATTTGAAGTATAAGTTTCTTGGTTAATAAAAGAACGAAATTGTTCGAGATACGGGAAGTTAGTTATAACGGCCTTATGAAAGGATAAGAATGTCTTAATTTTAAAGCATAAAGTTAGTATAACGGCTTTATGAGTTGGTTATAATAACTTTATGGAAGGTTAAAGAGTTGGTTTTCTTGAATAAGGTAAATATAGATGAAAGAATTGAAACTAAGAATGGCAATTCGATTTAAAGACATCAATCGCTTAACATCTAAACGAGGGTCACTTGAGTTAGAAGTCAAACATATTTCTAAAAGTATAAGTGACTTGTTTGAGACGTAGATGAGTCTTGATACTACGGTGGTAGTATCTTGGGGTCTTATGCGAAAAAGGAATCTTTGGGAGGAATGTAAGACATAGTACTTTGGGTCAATTTCCCTAATTGTTGTGGTATGAAAATTACCTTAAGGCCATTAAAATGAGATCCATTTTGTATGTTAATGAAAGTCTAAAGAAGTTATGAGTTTACTTGACGCACTGGCCGCTGACGGGGATTCCACGTATGCTTCCATTGTCTTAGTATGAGTTACTCGACGCATCGCCAATGACGGAGGATTCCACGCATGCTTCCATTGTCTTAGTATGAGTTTACTTGAACGCACTGGTGACGGAGGATTCCACGTATGCTTCCACTATGATTGATCCGGACATGCTTATCCGACGCGATTCCGGCACGCGACCATGTCGATATTGTTATTCCACGGACTAGCCCTCCGCGAGGTTTGGCGACGCAGGACGGATCGGTAGATAGCCTTCGACTTGCCCTCGCCTGGTCGACGCAGACGGATCGGTAGATAGCTTTCGATTTGCCCTCGCCGCTTATAGCACGCTTTGGTACGGAGAGTTCAGAGATAGCTTTCGACTTGCCCCGATCATATCTCGCGACGACAGCCGGATCGTAGTTAGCTGCATGATTGCCGGCCGCTTGTCGACGCAGCCGGATTTGGTAGTTGGCTTTCGCGCCTTGGCCGCTTTATGACGCAGCCGATCCGTGGTTCGCTTTTCCTACTGCCCGCATGCTTTTTAGAACACGTGGTACTTCGTGTTCGTGCGTGATCGATGTTATATTATATCACGGATCACGATGAGGAAGGATTCCACGCATGGTTGATATTACGGGCGTGATACCCGTAGCTATATTTGAGTTGTGACTTTGAGGCGCAGGCCCTCGACTTGATATGATCGCTATGTATTGTGGTAATCAGAATTGATTATCATACATGTCTCCGCTATTTTAGACTTACGAGGTATTTGCGATTTTTCCGCCGCATACTTGGTACACGTTGTACCGACCTCCTCGGGCCGCGCTCACGCCGCAGTCGAGGTGCATAGCTTGTCGATCCGCACTCTTAGATCACCGCTCGATTCTCGAAAGCTCCATTTCTCCGAGGCTTTGTTTTTTGTTACTGCTCTCGAGGTGTAGACTTTGTACATTGTGGTATGGTGGGCCCCGCCACGCTTGTTATTCCTGAGGTCCAGAGTCACGTTTGTGGATCACGTAAGAACAAGTCGTACTTTTTACTTTGGTTAAGTATATCTATGAAGGCGCCTTGCTTGGCCAGCCGATGTTTATATATACAGTTTATGTGTTATGTATGTTCCGCCGCTATTCTCGATGATACTGACGGTGCCCTAGGTGGCACTGGCCAGGCCCTGGTCGGGTCGTGACAATACATAACATGAATAATTAGCAATCTAAAATTTTAAGTTAGATATTTCGCAAATTCACAAGGATCATAATCACTGGAAATACAAACACCTAACCTACGACGCGCCATTCCATCTTTTCCAAAATGCTATAGACCTGTTTACTTGCTATTCTCCACTAATCACAGACATACACATTAAAGATCATCATGACTTTCAAGGGTTGTAATGTAGGCTTAGGCAGATGTGGGTAAAAGTAGGCATTTAGGCTCAAATTACGTACCATAAGCATTTTTCATTCAACTCTTTTTTTTATGATTTCTTTTTAATCTCATACCTATTTTACCCCTCTTTTCTTTTGAGAGAATGAGATACATTATAAATAACAAACACTCCAAACTTCAACTTTTGCATATTTTTCATTGGGGTGCATCAAATTTGTATTCTCTCTTTTATTTGTTTTTCAACACTTCTCATTCCACTAACTTTCAATTATTACTTATGGCACAAATAGAGAATCATAGGGTGTCAAAGAAAGAACTTATTTTAGGCTCAAGGGGCTGACTAGGGATACATTTTATGTCAGAGTAGGTAATGAATGGTAAGAAGGGATAACAAAGAAATGTCTGAATCATCTCCCTAAACATGTACATCTTAACTATTTCGCCTCAAATAACAAGAAAGCAGACTTCATAGACATTTTTCAACATTTCTTTCCATAACTGACACACATAGGCTAAACACAACTATCTCAAATAATTAGATGTCATGAATATTTGGCATATCTAACTTAAGCACACAGATTGTCGCTTTCAATTCCATTACATTATCCCACTTAATCACTCCATATCGTTAGCAACTACAACATACATAATCCATAAAAACAATTATGACTTAAAAACACATAAAACAGCAAGAACACAACAAAAAGATTCAATAACAAAACAATAAAACAAAGTAAACCCCCCTCCAAACTTAACTTACACATTGTCCCCAATGTGTGAAAGCTAAAGAATAAAGGGACAACTTACAGACACAACACATCGATCAAAACGGAGGTCTGAGAGGTGGATTTCTTGGCTCGAAAGGTGGATATTGTGGCGATCTAAAACGAGGCTCGATGTTGGAATTTGTAGTGACAGCTGGTCGAACATGGAATTGAATTCATTTGTGCATTGGTACTCAAAATCGCATTTCCGCTGCTCATCGACATCGGGTGGTTGTCACGCCCCGCCACGTATTTAATGTTGTACTCGCCTTGCCTCGTAAACCGCTTTCTCCGCGCTACGTGTCGTTGATTTTGCATCACGTGGCCGATTTCGAGTAGCCGGTCCAATTGGGATAATGAGGCTCAATCATCAAAGCCGTGGACCACTATTTTCTCCGCCATAGTAAGCAATCACTGCAAGTTCTTCCTTCGATTCGGCCAAGGCTCGCTGACACCCAATTTTGACCTCCCGCCCGCCATTAACTATAAATTACACCGATTTTCAACAATAATTCTAATAATTTTAAAATAATAAAATGCAGCAATAAAACATTAATACAGGCATAAATAAACAATTTAATAATGGCATCGCGTCTTACGTAGAGTATTAAGCACTTAGAGTCCCGCGCCCACATTAATTAATTTCAAGCCCTGTCATGATTCTTAATTAATAATAAATACATAAAATAAATAATTTAGCAATGACGTCGTGTCAAGTAGCATAGTCGCATTTATTAATACGCAAGAGAATTTCATAACCATTGTAATTTAAAATCAATTTTAATCTAATACATACATTTAATAGCGTCGCATTTATAAAAGCTTTAAACAATTCTTAAATATCATACTTGCATTTAGCATTTAAATAATTTAATCTAAACTCAATTCAATTTTAATTTAACTTCGCAATAATGCATAATAATAAGATTTTAGATAATAGCGCCGCATTCTAAAGTATTAAGCATTAATTAAGTAGCGCGTCCGTCTTTATTTTTATCTCAAACATAGATTAATAAAGCACCTAAATAATTTAAGCACAAATTATTAATTTAATTTACTATATATTAATTTAATTAAACACTAATTAAATAGCACCTAAAACTAACACTTAATTAAAAACCTAACTAATACTAACTACCCAGCCCAATTACCCACGCCCAACGCTAGCCCACTACCTACCCGGCCCAACACGATCGGCCCACGCCCGTCTTCTATTTCCCAGCCCTTTATTGTTTCCTTACCTCCCTCGTCGACAGAACCTAAAAAGAAAACCCAGCAGCCCTTACTCACCCTCTCCCTCACGCGAAACCCTAGCCGCCATGCCCGGATTTCTCGCCAGAGAATCCGGGCTTTCCTTTATTCACGCACCCCAGCCAGCTCTTCTTACCATAACTAAACAAATCCTTCCAAATCATTTCCTTACCTTACCGGTTCGAATCACTTACGAATCATACAGAAATCGTCCAAAATCAGCCTTTATTTACTTACCAACATTAGAACTCGAAGGAGGGCTATATAAAGCACATGCAGTAAGAATTAGAGGGCAGAGACGGAGAAAGAGCACATTAGAGCTTATTCGAAGAGCACAATACGACATAGCGCAGTGAGGAAAACATCGGGAGTCAGGGAGTCAGCACCCCAGAAATTAGCATCCTTTTAAGCACCCCCTTTTAGCATTTTTCTGCAATCCCTTTAGTATTCTGCATCTTTAAATTCGCATTAGCTAGCCTTCCGAGCGGACTGACGACTTGATACGCTGCCCCGGGTCGCTGTCCGGAGAAGGTAAACTCGTCTCCTCTGAATTTTGTTGTATTTGTTCAGACTCATGTACTCGTGTGTTTTGTGCTAGTAATGTGTTAGTCAGTTTATTTTGTTGGTTCTGCTTGGATTATGATAAATGCAAGGTTATTTCGACGAATAGTGAAGCTCCGGTTTGGTTAATACATGTTCTTACACCAGCCCAAAAAAGAATAGCTTGTCTGCACACTTGTCGAATATTACCCTGTATATAAGTGACTTCCTAGTCTATACGTAGCAAGATTCAAGAAAAGATCCCGCCAGATCTCCCAAATTGTTCCTCGTTGTCACGATATACCTACGTAACTGATTACCTAATCGGGTATATATTAGGTATGCTTCTTTCCCCGGATTGCACTGAATCGCCCATTTGTGCTTACTCCAAAGATGTTTGTTTCATTCGATCATATAAGACGCCCCCGAATTCCTTTCTCCCCGGTGGTATTAGTAGTCGATTAGCATTGTTTGAGTCAGTCGTATGCTTATTATGTCTTGTCTAGATACATAAGAACTTAATCCTTCTTTGCCTAATCCTATATGTCGATTTAGTTGTATTAATAAAGTCTAATAGGCTGTCTTGAGTAATGAAATGAGTGCATTACTGCTTGCACATCCCGCGGATAAAAATGCTCGCCTATCCACTTTCCTCCATTGTTTATTTTAAAGCTACACGGATATACCCTCCATATATGTATTAATGGTTGATTCTATCCAAATTTGCCCAAGTTTCTAATGCCAACTGTTTGCATTAATGATTTATAATGTCTATATTGTTTCGAGTGTTGTATACTTCAGATATTACATGTTTATATTCGAATATCTCATATATATCTATCTCAGATGCTAAAGTGTCAATCATGGGTTCGTATATGTCTAAATGATCCATCGTCTGCTTCCTTTGTTGGTTTCTCTGTGATTTAAGACGATGTATATCAAAACATATGAGATATATATAAGCAAATAGTGTAGCCTGGGCATGTTCTCCTCGCCCCCTGCTTATAACAAGAAGTATGGAGATTTCACGTTTCGGGCTTGCGTTACACATTCTGCTTGGCCGATTTGAAGCCTAATCCCTAATCAATCATTTTGAGATGCCTTTGCTTGTCTCGCTTTATCCCGGATTTCTACAATCAAATTCCATATGTGCTTAAAGTCGATGAACATTTATTTGCATTACTAATATAATTTGGGCGTACTAATCCTTATCATTTTCTTTTTGCATGGTACGACGGAGCTAAACGAAGAGCCCTATCATGAGACTCTCATGAGTTACATAAAACGAGGACCTACATATATGTGCATCTTCATCTCCGACTCAAAATTCCAAACAACCACGGGACGGATGGCGCCATCCGTTCTAGACAATACATCAACTCCAATCTTAGTCCTTCCTTGCTTATTTGTTTATTTTGCTTATTACTGTTGTGATAATTATTTGTTAATCTTGTAATTAGTAGGATAATTAACTCTACTAGTCTTTGAATACATTGGAAGGGTAGTTTAAAATTCATCCCTTATTTATCCTAGATTCGTCATATAAATCTAAATCTAAAATGATTCAATTAATCTTAGCTATGCTTTAGTCATGTAGTTAATATACCCCTTCTTATCTAATTCTTAAGAAATAAAAAATTTCTCATAAACTCTTCATAAGCATCATAGGAGTAATTTACCAATTTATCACTTTTCTTAGTGTCTCTAAACGTTTTGCATACGCAAATAAAAAGTAATTCCATAATTAACTTTATATATAATAGTCTTAACCTTACATGTACTTATAGGAGTAATTTATCATTTTACTTTTGTCAAATAAAATAATTTCATGTCTTATAAATGTATAATTAGCTTTACATATTTTCGTGAAGTATTAGAAAAATCCTTTGTAGTCATCAAAATATATTCTTTTAGATACTTGCCACATCCTTTACTAAAATAATCTTTTTCTAAAACGTACATCTCTTAGCCAAATAATTAACCTAGGTTTGAACTGACAACCATAGTTAGCGGATCCTTTAGTGGTGCCTAACCCTTCCCTTTAGGATAATAAAGAACCCTTACCTAATCTCATTAAAGTTTAGCAGACCATAAAAATGGAGTTAATGTTTACTTTAAACTAGTTAACATTTAGGTGTCCTAATTCACCCAAATTAATTAGGTGGCGACTCCCGAACCCTTTTATTTTTTAAATTACCCTCTTTACACTTTAACATTCCTTTTAACATTTAGCACTTTTATTATTTATTTTCTAATTTTTTATTTAAGCAGGGTTCGCTTTTAGAAAGTCGCGGTTTAAAAGCGGCGCGATAACGTTTAGCGGGCGCTGACGCCTCTTAAGCATCCGAACTCGATCACGAGCCACCGACATCGGTCCTGGTAGCCAATTACCATCACTCAGGTGATGGCATTCTGTGTCCGGCCCGTCGCATCACTAGCACGGAATGGCACTCCATGTTCAGCGCATAACTTGGTGATTAATGAACCATGTCCCAGTCTAGTTGTAGTCGTAAGTCGGCAAGTGAACTCAATGCTTTCCAGAATCGCCCGACCCACATCTATCATGAATCCTCTCATTAAGGCATAAACCAACTTAAGCCGGTCCGTTATTACTTTGGATAAATGCATGGAGGGTATCATTCTGGCGCTCACAAAGTATATCCATGCTCGAGCTACCCTGTTGAATTGAGCACGAATCATCCATCATGGCTCATTATAAACACTATATGTCACTCTTGCCCCTCGAGCACTCAAAATTTCTCCCACCTCCACCTAATCAATTCTGTTGGAATTACTGTTAGGCATATTTTATATACACTTTTGAGTCATTTTTAGTTAGTATTTTACTCATTTCGTTTGTGTTTAGTATAGTATTATGGTCGTTTTTTTCTCTTTTGAGTCACAACGGTCATATATGGAGAAATGTCAAAAAGAAGATGAAATGAGCTTATTTGAGATGGAATTGCACACTTAAAGGGCCAAGAAATGAAGCCTAAGAAGTCTCGGGAAGTATAAAAGAAATCAGATGAAGTCCGGACGAGAAAATGACACAAAATCAGAAAACCGGGAAGAGGGAAGCCGCAGGATTTTCAGCACCGCGGTGCCATAAATACCGAAGTCGCAGGATTTTCGGCACCTAGGTGCCATTCGGCAGCACCTAGGTGCCGACGCGGGATTTCTGACTTTCTGGGCCGATTTTCGAAGGGCAAAAGGGATCGAAACACACATTTTTTCCAACTATATAATCCCTAAACCCTAACCTCATTATCATCTGAGATCTTACATCTCACATCATACTTTGGAGAGGAAAAGAAGGCTACAACACAAGATTGGAGACACCTTTGGTTCAAGTTTCTTTTCTTTTCTTTGTTTTTATTTCAGTTTATGTTGGTTTGTATTAGTTCTTAGCGTGACTATGGCTAGGAGCTAAACACTTTATTTGGGCTTTCCTTTTGAATCGCTTGAAACTCTATTTCATGAATTAATGCAATAGTTTGATTTCTTCTTCACTTGATTAAGATTTATTCAATATTGGTATGAATGTTTGGTAGTTAATCGACCATTAATTATCATAATTTATTTGATTTCAATCAAGAACCGAGATGAGATTTGGATATGCTGTAATTGAATAGACATAGGTTAAAATCGTGGACGAAAGTACCCCGATAATTGTGTAGCATTATATGTTATTGTTCTTAATCCTCCTATGTGGTAAATCCTATCATAGAAATATAGAAGGGTTCTGCACTGGGGTTGAGCGATTATATATTCTAACCGAAATATAAGACAGTCTAGTTAACCGCTATCTTAACGTAGAAGAAGAAGTCATTCTAGTTGCATTAAAGATTGAAAATAGTGGATAATCGAGGATATTGGAAGCTCTAATTCCTTCATAACTGATTTAAACCAAAGTATTATCATAATTAATTTATTTTCTGCAATTACTTAGTCTTAGTTATTAGATAAAAATACAAACAAATTAACATACACCAAATAGAAACTAAAGCTTAGATAATCGGTACTTGATAACTACTCGAGGATGATATTCTGTCTTACCAGACTATATTACTTGTAACGATACGTACACTTGCGTGAGCACGTGAAAATCGCTAACAATTGCTCCAAGTGGTATACTGGTCCTCTTCCTCATCATCTTCAATCATTTCATTAGGAACACCACACACTGCAATTATGTTCTCTATTACGACAAGCACCCACTTTCCTCGAACAAAGCACCTATTCTCCACCCGCTACGGAAAGTTGGCGTAGAATTCACACACACCACGTGGATATCGGAAGTGGAAGATTGGTCGAAACAAACTCTTCCCAATTTCGATTGATAATCATCTCTCTAACCGACTCATATGCATCATTGTAAGGTTCTTGTCTGAATTTCATGCCTCTTCTCGGGATTACAGTCGCCGCTTAATTTTTCATATCGGCCTGGGTCGCTTGTTACAAAATCTTGCGTTGTCATACTCAGTCACGATCTAGAGGAAGAAGCCCTATTACTTGTTCTTTTTGGAGCCATGAGTAGTTAGGAAAAATTTGGACAGAGCTTCCTTTATTTTTCTTCGTTCCAACAATACCAACTTGGCACACAACAACACACAATCAACACAACAACAATATATTCGCACATTAGCAGCAACAACAACATCGACACCCCCAAACTTATGGCCTCAAATACCACCATATAATTCAGTACTACACAACACACTACAACGCCACAACAACCCGCAAGAACACCAAAAAAATTGAAGCTTTCTTCACTACAAGCCACAAAATTGCAAGAAAAGTGAATAAGATTACCTTTTTGGAGAGTATTTCTGCATGAATAACTTGACCCAAGTGAAGGAGTGATGGTGGTGTATGAGGGAGTGGAAGATTTGTAGTGGGATGGTTTATAGGAGGTTGAACTTCTAGGATTTCTGAAGCAAATGAGAGGTTTTTAAGAGAGTTGGGTGATTTTTGAATGAGGGAAAAAGAAAAGGAGGCTAGGGTATTATTTCTGAAAATCGCGTAAGAACCGCGGTGCCTTGGGACTTAGCACTGCGGTGCTAATTCATGATTAAATCGTTGGGACCTTCTGACGGAGAGGCACCGCGGTCCTTGGGACTGGAATCGCGGTTCTAATTCAGTTTTTCTGAACTGAACTTACGGAAAAAATTGGGCCGCGGTCCTTCTTGCCTGCACCGCGGTTCTATTTCACTGAAGCCCATTCCTGACTTACGGAAAAAATCGGGCCGCGGTCCTTCTTGCCTGCACCGTGGTGCTATTTCACTGAAGCTCATTCCTGACTTACGAAAAAAATTGGGCCGCGGTGCTTCTGACGGAACCGCGGTGCTGAGCCAAAAAATTCGATTTCTCCAATTTTTTAGTGTTTTCAAACCCTTGTCCCTCGGAATTAGTCCCTAATCCACCTGCCATCCAAAAACACACCAAACATACAAAACTGTGAGACTGTTCAAGATAAAATAAAACTACTTTAACATAATTTAAAATGTTGGGTTGCCTCCCAAATAACACTGTCTTTAACGTCTTTTAGCCGGACGCAGATTTCTCTTCATTATGGTTTGAAGAGGATTACAGACTTTATTTGCTCCATGGTGTCACACAAGTAGTGGCTTAAATCGCGTTCTTTACTTTGAATGATGCACTCTTTACCTCGCACTGATCGAGCCATAGGGAAACATCTTCTCGACAATGAATGGCCCTGACCATCTGGATTTTAACTTGCCTGGGAATAATCTCAGCCTTGAGTTGAACAGGAGCACTTGTTGCCCGGGTTGGAACTCCTTCGGGGTCAAATTATTGTCATGCCACGCCTTGATGCGTTACTTGTAGATTTTTGCATTCTCATAGGCATCATTTCAAAATTCATCAAGCTCATTCAGCTGTAATAGCCTCTTTTTCCCGACATCTTTTGCATCCATGTTCAACTTCTTCTTTGCCCAATATGTTTTGTGCTCCAACTCCACTGGTAGGTGACATGCCTTTCCAAATACCAGCCTATAGGGTGACATCCCAATTGGCGTTTTGAATGCAGTCCTGTAGGCCCAGAGTGCATCATCTAGCTTGACTGACTAATTCTTCCTCGAGCTGTCCACTGTCTTTTCCAATATCCCATTCACTGCTCTGTTTGATATTTTAGTTTGCCCGTTTGTTTATGGATGATATGAAAGAGCAACGCGGCGGTAAACTCCATAGCGAGCCAGTAGGGTGTCAAGCTTCTTGTTGCAAAAATGGCTCCCTTCATCACTAATGAGAGCTCTGGAGTACCAAACCTTGTGAAAATGTTCTTCTACATGAATTTTAAGACAGTCTTACCATCATTTTCTTTAGTAGCTACTTCCTCGACCCATTTGGACACATAATCCACTGCGAGCAAGATGTATTTGTATCCGACTGATGATGGGAACGGGCCCATGAAGTCAATTCCCCATACATCAAAAAGCTCTACTTCAAGTATTACATTTAAGGGCATTCATTCCGCTCGAGATGTTCCTCGTCAGCACCTGGCCACAGCCTTCACAAAAGCATCGAGTCTTTGAATAATATCGCCAATAGAACCCACTTTGTAGTACCTTAGACGATGTCCTCGAAGCACCAAAATGCCCACCACATTGCAAAGTGTGACAATGAGTGAGAATTTGGTTCATTTCATCCTCTGGCACACAACGTCTAATGATTTGATCAACACAGTGCTTGTACAGAATTGGTTCCTCCCAATAATAGTATTTTACCTCTGAGTAGAACTTCTTTACTTGCTGCCTTGACATCTCCGGAGGGCACAACATTAGCTACAAGAAAATTAACAAAATCAACATACCAAGGTAAAGTAGAACCAACACTTACCTGAAAGAGTTGCTCGTCTGGAAAATGGTCATTGATCGACACATCTTTAGCAATTTGGCACTCTTCTTCCTCGAGCCTTGACAAGTGACAACCACCAAATTTTCTGTGCCCTTCTTATCTCGGATCTCTATGTCAAACTCTTGTAGCAGCAACACCCATTGGATAAGGCGTGGTTTGACATCTTTCTTGGTCATCAGATATTCATGGCAAAGATGATCATGTATATTATCACCTTGTTCCCAATGAGGTATGGCCTGAATTTCTCGAATGCATATACTATAGCTAGCAACTCTTTCTCTGTCATGGCGTAATTCAGTTGTGCATCATTAAGAGTTTTACTAGCATAGTAAATGGATCGAAATACGTTGTCGACTCATTGCCCAAGAACTGCTCCCGCTGCATAGTCACTTGCATCACATATTAATTCAAATGGAAGCCCCCAATCTGGTACAATGACTATAGGTGCTGAAATTAACTTCTCCTTAAGTACTTTAAACGCATTTAGACACTCTTCATTGAATTCAAACACATCACCATTCATTAACAGGGAAGAAAGAGGCTTTGAAATCTTTGAGAAGTCCTTGATGAACCTCCTATAGAAACCAACATGCCCAAGGAAACTTCTAACCCCTTTTACTGACATCGGAGGTGGTAGATTTTCAATAACTGAGATTTTTTCTCTGTCTACCTCGATGCCTTGGCTGGAAATTTTGTGGCCAAGGATAATACACTTTTCACCATAAAATGACAATTCTCCCAATTCAGCACCAGATTGGATTCTTCACACCGCTGCAACACTGCTTCTAAATACTTCAAACACTCATCAAAAGATGACCCAAACACAGAAAAATCATCCATGAAAATCTCTATGGTCCTCTCCACCATGTCAGAAAAAATAGCCATCATACAGCGCTGAAAAGTGGCAGGTGCATTGCAAAGTCCAAATGGCATTCTTCTAAAAGCAAACGTACCATAGGGACATGTGAATGTGGTCTTCTCTTGGTCTTCTGGTGATATTGCAATTTGATGATAGCCAGAGTAACTATCCAAAAAGCAATAGTAATTGTGCCCAGCAAGTCTATCAAGCATCTGATCTAGGAAGGGCAAAGGGAAATGGTCTTTCCTGGTTGCCTTGTTCACCATGTAGTCAATGCAAATCCTCCACCTCAGAATCGTTTCTAGATGGAATCAGATCATTCTTTTCGTTGGTTACCACATTCATACCACCCTTCTGGCACCACCTACACCGACTCACCCATGCACTATCGTAAATAGTGGTAAATTACCCCAAAGATCAAGCCACTTCAAAATCTCCTTCCTTACTACCTCCTTCATGGTTGGATTTAATATCCTCAGGCCTCAAAGCCTACTTTCATCTTCTAGGAGAATCTTGTGCATCATTGTAGAAGGATTTATCCCTCTAATATCGGCCAGTGTCCACCCAATAGCAAACTTGTGAGCCCGCAGTACTCTCAATAATTTCTCATCTTCCACCTTTGATAAATGAGCTGATACAATCACTGGTAAGGTATTATCCTCACCTAGATACCTGTAGCGTAGATGATCTGGTAAGGTTTTCAACTCTAGCTCTGGGGATTTCTTTATGGATGGTAATGATCTTTCTGGCATCTTCCCTAGCTCCTAAATTTTTCTCTTATTTTATGGTTTACCGACATCCAACCAGTTCGCATATTCCACCAATTCTCAGATCTTCACCGCCTCTCATCATAGTGTATCGCATCAACTCAAGAGCATCGATTCTCAAATCGTTCTTAGAAACCGCTTCTTCAATCACATTAATAGCATAACAACTATCACTTGCTCTTGGGTAGGTTGTGGCCCTGAATACACTGAAGATCACTTCTTCCCCCTGGACTCTAAGTTTCAATTCACTTTTCTGAACATCAATGAGTGCTTGTCTCGTGGCTAAAAAGGGTCTCCCAAGGATGATGGGCACAAGTTCATCTACCTCCATGTCTAGGATAATGAAATCAGTAGGGAAGATGAACTTATCTACCTTTACCAACACGTCTTCAATGATGCCTCGAGGGTGGACTATCAGTTAGCTGCAGAGTGATGGTTGTAGGCCTTGCTTCCACCACCCTAAGTTTGCAAAATATAGAATAGGGCATCAAATTGATACTAGCCCCCAAATCATATAGAGCCTGCAAACATTCATAATTCTCTATAGTGCAAGGGATGATGAAGCTTCCTGGATCCTTCAGTTTCTGGGGCAACTTTCTCTGCAAGATATCACTGAATTCTTCGGTTAGTGCCACTGTCTCATATTCCTTTAGCTTTCTCTTTTTAAAAAGGATCTTCTTCATGAACTTAACATAACTTGGTATTTGTTCCAAAGCTTCAGCAAACAGAATGTTGATATGCAACTTTTTGAAGACCTCCAAAAACTTAGAAAATTGCTTGTCAAGAGAATTTTTTCTAAGTCTCTGGGGGTACGGAATTTTGACCTGAGATGCATCAATTACTACTGGTGGCACTTCCTTAGACGCAGGATGATTATTAGTAGCCTCTGCCCTTTCGGAGTCCATTACCTAGCTTGACTCGCTCTTCTCCTCTGTAGATGGTGGTGGTGAACTCGATTCAACTTGTTTACCGCCTCAAATTAACGGCTCGACATCGCTTCTTGGGTTCACCACAGTATTGCTAGGGAGATTCCATGGCTCTCTATTGTTCAACATGTTCGCCAGTTGCCCCACATGTGTTTCCAAATTCCTGATGGATGACCTAGTCTCGCTATGAACTGGTCCGAGAGTTGCGAGAGTCAACAAAGCTTGCAATTCATTCTCCTCGTCACGAATCGCGGTTCGATCGGCTGGAAGACGAGCCTCGATCGCTTCTATTGTTATCATGAAATCGCCCCCGCATACGGGTTGGCCTACCGATATTGCCCCAAATCGAGGTTGCATGCTGGTTGTTTCTCCAAGAAAAAATGGGGTGATTCCTCCACCCTGGATTGTATGTATTGGAGAACGAGTTGTTGTATGGACGCTGAAAATTCTCCACATCTTGCACTTGCGCTTGATCCATAGGGATGTTGTTGGGATCCACTGCTACGCATTGATCAAATGTATGCGGTCCACCACAAATTTCACATCCCACGGGTGTCTGAACCATATTTGCGGTCGTAGTGTTCTGCTGTAGCTGCTTTGCCAATGATGCCACCTGTGCAGTAAGTGCGGTGATAGCGTCTAGCTTATGTACTCCTGCCACCTTCCCGCCACGATCTTCATCGTCCCCTGATGGTTGTTTGTGGTCATGTCCTCTAACAAATCATGTGCCTCATTAGCACTCTTTCTCATGAATGTTCCACCTGCTACAGCATCAATAATAGTACGAGTAGTACCACATAACTCATTGTAGAATATGTGGACCAACATCGATTTCTCAATCCCATGATGCGGACACTTCCTCTGTAAGTCTTTGAACCGCTCTCATGCATCATAGAGTGACTCACCATCCATCTGATAGAGATTATTTAACTCTCTCCTGAGTTTTGCTGCCTTCGAAGGAGGGAAGAATTTTACAAGGAACTTCTGAGCTAAATCTTGCCATGTAGTGATGGAGTTTGTTGGCAAAGAATTCAACCAACACTTGGCTCTATCCCTGAGTGAGAATGGGAATAGCCTCAATCGAATGACATCATCAGTAACACCATTATACTTGAACGTTGCACACAACTTCAGAAAATTGGCAATATGCATATGTGGGTCTTCAGACGCCAACCCCCCGAACTGGACTGCGTTCTGAACCATGCTTAGAATGACTGGTTTTATCTCAAAATTATTGGCTTCAACAAATTGAAGCTCACGATGTTTGCGCACTGCGATGCGAGGTAGAACGTAGTCTCCCAAGCTCCTTTCTGCAGGAAGATGGACTCGCTCTATCAAGTCTGATCCTTCGTTCAAACCATTGTTGTTTTTTTGATTCTCCATTGCTAGCAAGTCATCAATTCTTTTGTTCTTCCTGTTCTGTTTGCAAGCTTTCTCAATCTCCGGATTCAGAGGTACAAGTGTGTCTGCTCCTCTTCTGTTTCACATAAAACAAAGTTCCCTGAGGTTGATCAACAATAAGACAAACAAATCAAGGCACAAATGTGTTTTAATAAAAATAAAAATAAAAATCAAATTAGAAATAAGATTAGATAATTTCGATATTGATAATATGTCAGTCCCCGACAACGGCGCCAAAAACTTGTTGCGATAATTCTACATGCTTACGCAAGTGTACATATCGCTCAAGTAATATAGTCTGTAAGACCGAGTTATCGTCCACAAAGACTGGTTTATCAATTACCAAATATTTAATTTATGGTATCTATTTGGTTGACGTTCTGTTGATTGGATTTATAACTAAGACTAAAATTATAGTAAATTGCAGGGATTAAACTAAGACTGATAATACTATGGGTTTTAAGCAGTTATGAAGGAAATAGGGCTTTTAATCTCCTTAATTATCCACTCTTTCACTTGTTAATGCAACGCTAATGACTCTTCTTCTTCTTATTAAGATAGCAGGTTAACGACCATGTTCTATATTACGGTTAGGACATATAGAAACTCAACCTTATACAGAAACCCTTTATATTTCTATGTTAGATTTTACCACACATGAGGATTACGAAACAATAACCTTAATTACTATACAAGTATCGGGGTACTTTTGTCCACGATTTTAACCTATGTCTAAACAACTATAGCATATTCAATCTCCCTTTTCAGATTCTTAATTGAAATCATATAAGTTATGACAATTAGTGATCACTTAATTATCATACAATCATAATAAGTTGAATAGATCTTAACAATTGATGAAGAAGAAATCAATAATCAATGCATTAACTATATGAAAGAGCTTCAAGAAGATTCGATGGAAACCCTACTAAGTATTTAGCTCCTAAACATTGTCATGTCAAGAACTAAATTACAATCCAACATAAACTGAAATAAAATAAGGGAAAGAAAACTTGAAAAATAAGATGTCTCCAGTTGTAGCTCGTAGCCGTCATTATCCTCTAGAAAGTCCTATATCTAATAATGACAGGGTTTAGAGTATTTATCTTTGAGAAAAACCTTGCTTCGGACCCCTTTACCCTTGTCCAACTTCGACCCAACTTTTCTGAAAACACGCGTCGGCACCGCAGTGCTAATTCTTCTGAAACCATCAGAGCTCACTGCATATATAGCTCATCAGACATATGGCACCGCTGCTCTAGACAGACCGCGTGCCTTCGACGATGTTTCGCCGCACTTTCGCAATTTTACGCCTGCTAATTTTCCGATCGTGGTTCCATGGTACCGCTGGTGTCGCTGGGCCGACACCATGCGTTTCTCTCGATTTCTGCCCGCATGTGCGATTTCTTCTATTCTTTTGACACTTCATAAAGCTTCATTCCTCGGGTTGTGCTTGTGCAGATTTCACCTCCATTAAGCTCATTTCATCTTCGATTATGTACTTCTCCTTTATGATCACTGAGACACAAAAATGAAAGAAAAACACATCTAACACTATACTAAACGCAAAATAAAAGAGTGAAATACTAACTAAAAAGGACTCAAAAGTGTATACAAAATACACTTAACAAAGGCCTCTGATGAATGATTACCTGATCTAAAGGCCCAATATACATATATACAACAAGGTCGGCGAGGTCACACAAGACTACTATAAATAAGATGATTGTCTACAAGCCTCTAAGGAGTATGTCAATAATATCTAGTCAGGACAGGACCTCAAAATACCCTACCATGTGCATATATGCAAATATCATACATATCAGCTCACTACACAACTCCAGAAGAAAGGAGCGACACACTCTTCAAAAGCCGAGACATCTATCATGAGGATCGTTTGTATATATATATATATACGTACACGCAGCATGAAACGCAGCTTCTCGCAGAGACGATGTCAAGATGAAATAATGTATCGAATATGTAAGACATAAGTAAACATAAGCAAGAGCATCAATTACTAAAGGAAATCGAAACAACATGTAACTCGTAAGTGTCACCGAGTACCATATTGTGCATAAGTGGAATACAATCGTACATATACCGTTGTAGACCTGAGGCAATATCATCAATATCATATCAGTATAAGTTGCGTATATAATATCATAGGCCTTTGTGGTCAATATAATTAATATCATATCTGTAGAAGGTGCGTATATAACGCTATAGGCCTTTGTGGGAAATATGTAATACATATAAATAAAGATCATGTACTAACCTTTTGATCTCGCTGAGTGACATAAGGTCGTTATACCTCGATTATCATTATGGAACTTACATCATCAACTTACGCTTCAACAAGACCAAGAATCAATATCATTAAATTATAAAATACCCTTTTAGACCAATGAACATGAGCTTCCTACTTTCACTAAGAACATAGTCATTTTGAATATCGTTCATTCGTTTATGTTTCATTGGAATTATGCCAAAAGAATGAAAGTTCCTTAGCATACCTCGTTGGTTGGAAAATGCCACTCATTTAACGTCTTGCTCGTTTTACAATCGTCGACCTAAGCAATAAGAATAATCTATTAACATAAATAGTTTCAAGATTTCTCCATATTCCAAAATCTTAATAAAAACTAAGCTTTAAGATATAAATTCATGTTACAAAAATTAAAGAATTTAAACATATCAAAATCTACAATAATAATTATTAGATTAATCAAACTCTGCTTTAAGGCAGACCTTTAGGCTTCAAAACTTTAATCAAACTCTACCTTAAGATATAACTTCAAATTTCAAATATTAAAGAATTTAACAAAATAAAAACTACACTAAACAATCAGAAACGATCAACTACATAAAACAAATAAATTTCACTAATTAATTATGTCGGAATAGGCCTAAGTTCAACTTCATAAGCCAAAAAAAATCATGTCTGGAGAGACCTAATTGCCTCAAACAAACACATAGATAAGGTATACACAAATCAAAATCCACAAAAAACAACAAAGCACCAACATAAAATCAAAAATACAAATCGATTGACCTGCAATTAACAAATCGATTCACAATAAATGAATAAAACCTAAGTTTTACCCTAATGAATGAAATTCGAAATAAAGTATGAAACTTATAGAGAGAAATTACTAGTAGAAAATTGAATTTGTATCTAAACATCCTTACAGAGAGAACACACGAGAGACATTCACAAAAAAATCGCAAAAAATGAAATAACAGAGGGAAAATGCTTCGCACATGCAAGGGGTAAAATCATCCACAAAAATTCATTAAAAGAGGCGGATGGGAATTAATTAAAGACCATAAACGAAGGACAAAATTAAACACCAGCATTTGAAGGGAAATCCACGCAAAAAAAGAACTTCATATCTAATCAAACGGTGCGACTTAAATTGAAAATTTGAACTCAGTAAATTTGAACAACTAGAATACCGAACATATAAATTGTAAATCATGGTTCCAGCTCTGATTGTATACATCGATATATTAAAGGTGAGTTGGTTTCTTTATATGATTTTGGGAGATCCTCCCCTCTTGTGCAAGCTTCTGAAAACAATGTTATGGTATAAACAATTTCATACTTACAAATAATAAAATAGAAATTTCAACCAAACATAATAAAATAATTCTAAAATTATTAGTATTCGTCATCGTTCTATCCAAACGACACCAAAATGATAGAAAACGACATCATTTGGACATTCGATTTCAAATCATGATTTTAAGTTTTTTTTTTGTTTATACCATTTTGAATAGTCTTGAATTCTAATTTCAAATCCCAAATTCACCTCAAAAGTAAAATTTCAACTTTAAATTTGTGATTTCAAACTTTCTAAAGTTTAAAACTTGGTCCATAATTTTAAATTATACAAAAAGATCCATATTTGTTAGTACAAAAGTAATTACACAAGACTATTGTATCCCTACTTTACCAACCCATATTTCTTAAAAACATAATTCTTCCATAAAATCACCACTTCCCTCTCCAAACTGTTAGTTATACCCGTGATATGCATGGGTTTATATACCATGTATATCACGGTTTCACAAGGCAAATTACCATATTTGAAACCGTGGTATACACGGTATACAAACCCGTGTATATCACGGTTTTGGAGTCCAATTTTAGTGTAAATATTATATTAAATTAGGCTTGTACACTTACCATAATTATAGGATTCTTGTACAACTAAAATAGGATTTTGGGAGTAGAATAGGAATGTGATTTTCCTATTATGAAAAATTGTACATTGTATATATACTCTTTCATTAATGAAAATAATCAAGGGATTATTTCTCATAGTATCAGTAGTCTAGGTCAAATATTTCTTCTTGTGCCTTGATTTCCGAGTACCTCCTCTCGATTTTTGTGCACTTTGTTCCCTTTTCTCTTCCCAAATTTTCTTCCAAATCCCTACATCACATCTTGCATTGTTGTTATGGCTAAGAACAAGTTTCACCCTACCCTTACTATTTCTAAAATTAAGAATCACATCTCTATTGTTCTTGAAATAGAAAACGTCCAATACGCGATGTGGGCCAAATTGTTCAAAGTTCACACACGCTCGCATCAAGTCCTCTATCACATCATTCCCTCGGCTCCGGCTGATGTGGAGGTATCTAAACCTGAGGATGATCCTAAATTGTGGATGACCCTTGATGCTACCATTCTTCAGTGGATTTACTCAACTATCTCTAAAGACAAGTTACAAACGATTATCGAACCAGATGCTACAACGATGGATACTTGGAATAGAGTACGTGATATATTCCAAGATAATCAAAATTCTCGGGTTGTTACCCTTGAACATGAATTCTCCCATGTCAATATGGCAGACTTTCCTAACATTTCAGCTTACTGTAAATGGTTGAAAAAATTGGCGGACCAACTCCACAACATTGGTGCACCTGTTACCAATGATCGACTTGTCCTTCAAATGGCTGCAGGCCTCTCTAAGGCCTATAGTGGTGTGGGTACGCTTCTTCATCATAGCAATCTTCTTCCGCAGCTTCTACTGTGCTCGCTTTATGCTCATGCTCGAAGAAGCCGACTAGCCAAAAAGGCGGCTACCGACGCTAGTCCCGTGGTCATGATGACGTCCTCTACTAATTCTCAAAGTTTTATTGATAATTCGGGCCAAAACCGTGCTCACAGTGGCGCCAACAATAATAAAAAAAGTAATAGAAAAAATCACGGTGACAATCGTGGTGGTTCCGATAGTGGTGGGGGTGGCCAGAATAGTGGCAGTGGGCCATAATCCAACTAGTCCCAGCCGTGGGCCCCTTGGCAGTGGCCCAACAACCCCTATTTTCCAGCTTCACCTTATCTAGCACTGTGGGCCGCGCAACAGTCATTTCGGCCCAATTCGACATGGTCCAGTGTCTTCCACAACAACGCTGGGTCTTGGCAGCAAGAAGGTGTGCTTGGGCCTCGACCTCCATAGGACCATCATGTTACGAATTTACTCCGACCGATATCAAGCCACAATGCATATACTTGGTTTGAATCATCCCGATGCAAATTGGTACATGGACACCGGCGCCACTTCTCACATGACGTCCGACCAAGGTACTCTCTTATCCTATTCCAATTTGAGCAATAATCATGGCATAATTATTGGTAATGGAAACTAAATTCAGATTCGTGGTTACGATCATAAAACTTTATCTCCCCCCCCATCCACCTTTTGTCTTAAAAAATGCCCTTCATGCCCCTAACTTAATTAAAAATTTGATGTTTGTCCGTAAATTCACCACTAATAATTGGGTGTCTGTTGATTTTGATCCTTTTGATTTTTCTGTGAATGATTTCAAGACGGGTATACCTCTCACGAGATGTGATAGTAGGTGAGATCTTTATCATATCACGCCTGCACCCAGTCTCTCGAGTCAAGCCTTACCATCTACTTTTGCAGCTCTAGCTCCTTCTTTGTGGCATGAACGTTTAGGTCACCCTAGGTCATCCATTTTTTCTTCTTTACATAAAAATAATTTTATTCCTTGTAAGGGTACGCGTAGTAATCCAATTTGTCAATCATGTCCTTTAAGAAAACATGTTAGATTACCATTTGTAGCCTCTACTTCTCGTACTTTAATGTCATTTGATATTATTCATAGTTATTTATGGACATCTCCCATTTTAAGTTCTGTGGGCCATCTGTATTATGCTCTATTTTTGGATTATTATTCAAAATTTTATGGTCTTCTCCGTTAGCGAAAAAATCCCAAGTTTCTTCCACATTCTTAAAATTTAGAGCATTCATCTGTACCAAATTCGACCGGAAAATAAAAAATATTCAATGTGATAATGACAAAGAATATGATAATGGGTTGTTTCGGGATTTTTATGACTCTAATGACATAGTTTTTCATTTCTCTTGTCCTTATACTTCCTCACAAAATGGGAAAGCCGAACGAAAAATTTGTACCATTAATAATATTGTCTGAACTTTATTGGTCCATGCTTCCGTACCCCCTTCCTTTTGGCATCATGCTCTACAAATGGCTACTTATCTTCTTAACATACTTCCTACCAAAAGTTTGGCATATTCCTCCCCTATTCAAATCTTATATAATAAGACTCCTTCATATTCACATCTTAGAGTCTTTGGGTGCTTATGTTATCCCCTATTTCTGTCAACTACAATTAACAAACTTCAAGCCCGTTATACCCCTTGTGTTTTTAGGTTATCCATCTAATAATCGTGGTTACAAGTGTTTTGATTTATCGTCTAATAAAATCATCATTAGTCACCATGTTATTTTTTATGAAACTCAATTTTCGTTTGCCAAAGTAAGTAGTCTCGGGCCTAGTTCGTATAGTTTGTTTAGATGACGATGTCTCCCCGTATATTATTCACCATTTATCGGACTTATACCGCACCCAAACTCTACCAGCGGGCCCACTGCCCGCTGGGCCTACAGTTCCGCGACATCCCCCTATTTCTGCCCCAATTTCGGCTATTGGGTCGGTTGCCTAGCCCAGTACCAACACTGTTCCAGCCCCGGTTCATTTCTTATGTCACGGCTACTACTTCCCGTATTGGGCTAGCAGGACCACTTCCTACTGGCCAGCCCGTCCCCTATCCGAATTCTTCTCAAAATCCACTCAATTCTTCCCCGAGTCATAGACCAGACACTCGTAGTCAACAGAGTATTTTCAAACTAAAATGACATTTTAATCTAAATTCTAATATCTCTAAATCCCCTCTACCACGTAACCCCGTGTCTGCCTTAAATGACCCGAATTGGAAAATGGCTATGAACGACGAATATGATGCTCTTATTACAAATAAGACGTGGGAGTTGGTCCTCGTCCTTCTAGTGTTAATATTATTCGATCTATGTGAATTTTTACTCATAAAGATAATTCTGATGGTTCTTTTGCGCGATATAAGGCTTATCTTGTAGGTGATGGTAAGACTCAGCAGGTTGGTGTGGATTGTGGTGAGACATTTAGTCCGATGGTCAAGCCGACTACCATTCGCACTGTTTTCAGCTTGGCTCTTTCGAAAACATGACCCATTTATTAGTTAGATGTGAAGAATGGTTTATTATTGTACGCCCGAACCCCGGGCCCGCGACTAGTGCCCTACCTGGGCACCCTTCTATTCATACAACACAATAAACCGCGGAAGATAAATAACACTCATTTTGTTCTTAAACAAAGGCAAAACCGATAAGGCTGTCATAATATAAGTCACCCGAAAGGGTCTACACGATTCAACAATGTAAATACAACTCTAGCCAGTCCAGCCCACATATGAATACAGACCTCTAAGATTTTGGACAAATACTATGACGGGACAAGGCCCCGCCGTACCTCTGAATATACCTAGCCATAATGACAAACTCCGGAACATCGAGCTATCCCATAAAGTCAACAAGGATCCTAACCTCGCGGATCCACAACTGAGTACCTAGACCTGCGGACATGAACGCAGCCCCCCGAAGGGGGTCAGTACAACAAGTACTAAGTATGGAACGGGAAAACAGTACAACATATAAGATCATAACTATACAAAGGGATGACAGGGGCAAGTATGAAAATCAAATACCAGATCCTACCGTGTCATATAAAATCGAGAGCTACTTATATCATCGTACTCATTGTAATCGCACCACTTTCAAATACGAAAGCCATGTCAAAATCCGACACCGCCTCGCGATATAATATCACGTAAGCATGCTCAGAGAATACAACATCATCAAGATGTAACAAGTATAATATACAACCATCATAAGATAAGCATGCCCGTGGAATTCCCACATCACTGTCGGCATGTAATAAGTATAATAATCAACTACCAGTACACTGTGCCTTTTAACAATGAGAGTAATAAGAGTAAACTTTTCCGTTTTAAAATAGGAAGCTTATGATTAATTTAGGGCCGTGAACTTTCCCTTTTTTTAAAAAACCAAGGTACCAACATATCATGTACCAATCACATATACAAACTTTCATTTCAGTTATGCCAAGGTACCAAAACATCATGTACCAAACACCTATAAAATCTTCCATTTAACTATGCCAAGGTACCAAAACATCATGTACCAAACACATATAAAATCTTCCATTTAACTATGCGAGTACTAAAACAAAGATGTACCAAACACATATAAAATCTTCCATTTAACTATGCCAAGGTACCAAAACATCATGTACCAAACACATATAAAATCTTCCATTTAACTATGCCAAGGTAACAAAACATCATGTACCAAACACATATAAAATCTTTCATTTAGCTATGCCAAGGTACCAAAACATCATGTACCAAACACATATGATGAACCTTCGTTTTAGACAAACCTAGGTACCAACAAGTCATGTACCATACACACATAGTGAACTATCACTTTAAAACTTAAGGCACTTTCATTTCATGTACTATATTAAGGACTTAATCATGGACATTCTCACATGATTTCCTTATAACCTTTTATACTATCTCTTGACTTTTCACAAACTGTTATAATCAACTTCCCATAAAGCCGTTATAACATCTTTCATTTTAGAAAACTAAAACACTACCACATCTTTCCTTTTAATATAACCAAGTCATTATCACGTCATGTAAGGGAGTTGAACCCAAAGTACTACGTACATCTATTCTTTATACAAAGAATCACATCATGCAATATAAGGATGCTAAACCCAAAAGTACTATGTACATTCACCGTACATATCATGTAATATTAGGGAGTTAAACCCAAAAGTATTATGTACATTCACCGTACATTCTTTCCTTTGTAAGACCCCAAGATTCTAACACCCGTAGTATCAAGACACTTCCACTTTCTAAAATCAAGTTAAGTGTACGTTTAACTTCAAGTAACCTATTCTTTTAATCATCAAGTCACTTGTACTCACTAGGGTCGATATCGTGGAATTGAAACACCACCCCGCCCCCTGACTAACCTCGCCCCCCCTTCAGAAGAGGCAGCGTCGCTGTGCAGACTAGGCGCCACGGCGCGAACATCCGCCTCTGAAGTTGCAGAGCCGCACTCGACACTCGTGCCACGCCCTGTACTCGAAATCTACATTTTTGCATTATCACTTAGTCTCTTTTCATGTCAAGGACTCATTCTTTCCTATTACGTTACTCCTATCTCTTTAAAATCAAGTAAGCTTTGTACTTATCAAATCAAGTACTATAACTTTCAAAATAAATCAAATCTCTTAACTCTAGAAATCAAGTCCCATAACTTGAAAAATAAAGTCTCATAATCTTTTAAAGAAATCAAGTCTCATAACTTTAAATCAAATCTCTTAACTTTAGAAATCAAGTCACATAGGCTTTTCAAATAATCATGTCAAAGAAGGAAGGATAGTTCACATACCTCGTTGGCGACTAACTCAAACGACAAGTAGCAATACGCTCCAATGTACTTCAACCTCATTGGCTATTCCACCCTCCTAGTAGAATATGATACACGTAGTTCTTCAACCTATAATGATGATAGCGCTTCTATCAATATCAAACTTTCTAGTATAAGACTTATACCAAATAATGACCCTCTAATTCTACGGAAATTTGGGCAGCACTTCCTTTGTTTCTACATACTTTTCCACCTTTTCCAAGACCCATATTCATCAACCAACAAGCCACATTTAAGGCGCAAGCAACAGTTAGCCAAAGGGGATTACACGCCTAACTAGACGTGTAAAATTCTGCCCCACAATCTATATTAAAACAGTCCATTATTTACCAACATTAAGGGCCATTCTCGGCAACATACTTTAAATCCATATCCATTTTCCTTAATTCCTTTTAATCCAAATCAAGTTCCAACATGTTATATAAGTTATATTAACTATCAACAACAATATTTCCTTCATTATACAACATGCGACAAGTGTTATTAACAACAAAATGGTCAACAATTCCAATGGCCAATATCAACCAACTCTCGGCCTCAACATCCAAATGTGGTCCAAACCATTTCTAATATTCATTCTTTCTAGCACAAGGTCATCTACATATATCCACAACATGTAATTTCTAATTACATTAAGAGAAAGATGATCCTTACCTCAATATAGCCCAAAATAATCCAAGTTTAAAGTCGATCCTTAGCATGTTTAGCTCATTTTCTTTACGTTTCAATCCACAATATACAACCCTTAGAAGTTCATAACCAAATTCTCTTCAAGTTCCAACACAAAAGTCCAAGAACACCTTAGATTTTCAAGGTGCGACTAACGGAACAACATAGTATTTCCGGAGTTTAAGGGGTTGTTTATGCTTAGCATACCACTAGGGATCTTTGGTTTGAATATGGGGATTTATCAACAAGTATTGAAGAATTTTTGTCTTCCAAAAGACCCCTTGGCCGAGAGCTATCATGGAGGGGCAATATTTTTGCCTTGTGAAATTTGGCTAAGTATAGATGAAGTCTTGCACCCTCTATGTGGATATATATAGAGCAACCAATGGTTGAGATCAATCCAAGTGTATGGCTCATGTGTAGCAAGACAAGTGGAGTGGGACCCACCTCCACTTTTGTCCAAAATATCTAGTCCAAGACAAGTGGGGGGGGGGGATGACACGTGTCACCCTCCGATTGGTCCAAAATTATTTCATCTCCCAAAAATCCATAATTGGCCAAAATATCTCAAAATATTGTGGCCCCACAAAACCGTAAAATTTTCCCGTGGGCCCACGTGACCAAATTCGAACTTAAAAATTCATAAATCCAATATATTCCAAAAGTCTCAAATACAAAATTTGAGAACCAAATTCCAAATTTTAAACGTTTTCCTTCACAAATTCCCGAGATTTTCCTTAAGAAAAAGTAATCTTTCTTTCTTTCCAAAATTCAAATCTTATTTCCATACGTACGTTCTCATTTCAATCTCTTGGAAATACGGGGTGTAACATCCTTCCCCCCTTAGAAACATTCGTCCCGAATGTTCATACTAGGTTTAGCCTAAACAAATCTTGGTATAGTCTCCTTAAACTATACTCAACGAAACCAATTATGCCACATATAGCCCCAATATATCACACATGCATATATATTAATCAAAAGCCAAACGAGGAATCAAATCTAGGGTGTATCACCACTATATACTCATTTATGGCCTAAAAGGATTCTCTTTCGCATTTCCTTAATTCATAACTATAACCACTTCAATTCTTTTAACACGTGTTCGCTTCCTTTCCTTACTTGTCGTACTTTTCTCGTACTTCCAAACTCATTCTAGTATAACATAATTTCAATCATTGCTTACATTTTCAAATCCTTTGAGTTACTATATCCAAACTTGGTCATTATACTTAGATTCAATTTCCGTTAAGGCCTTTCGCCCTCACGACTGCTCGTGGAACACGTCCACGAACTCGTACAACGATTAACTAGACTTGGGCCTTACACCCTCATGACCCTATCACATAGCGGGACCACCTCCAACTGACCCCACTCCATTTCATAATACGGGTTGACCCGAAATCGGCCCACAACCCGACCCATCATCGCACTTATCTCTCATTCTTGGTCTGAAATAAATCTTACTACCCGAGAAGGCCTTATACATCTAAGGTCTCAGCGGTCATCAATATTCTAAAGTTCACAATCATTCTATGTTCCAAGCTTACATTATCAGTCCCCACATACGAGTAAGGTAGCTTCTCATAATCTCAAAATCCTGTTGTCTTAATCACAACAACTCTATTTACTCCATACCAATATTATTCACAAATCACTTAAGCGTACCACACGGCTTAATCTAACAACATGGTATGCTATCAAATCAATTAAACATGACCTCTTTTAAGAGTATACCACAATCTCAGATAGTTCATTATCTCCTGATATTCCAAATCAGTACATATATAAAGCCTAGGTGTGGATTCAATAACTGTTTCACACCTTCCAAGAATTTACTAAGGCTTAACCAACTCATGGTAATTCATAACCATTCTAGGCAACACACATAGCCCCGAATAAATACGCTCGTACAAATATACATCATAATAATACCATCTATACGAGAATTTTACCAACCCGGATACGCAATCCATATAATCTGTTCTGGACCACTGTTGCCTTTCTCATGGCTGCAATCACAATAATACGTTAGGGAGAGACTACCCTAACAACACATCTCTATCGCACGATCTCAGAGTGAGAAGAAGGGAAACCAATCCTAAATATACTATAGCCTCCTGTTTATGGATGTGGTGCACAACACACCGATAAACAAGACTCTACTATACACGATGCCTCAGAGACATTTGAGGACTAATCATACGATACCACTCACACCCCAACCGCTCATGATCGGTGCCCTACCTGGGCACCCTTCTATTCATACAACACAATAAACCGCGGAAGATAAATAACACTCATTTTTTTTTCTTAAACAAAGGCAAGCCGATAAGGCTGCCATAATATAAGTCACCCGAAAAGGGTCTACACCGTTCAACAATGTAAATACAACTCTAGTCACCCAAATTTACATATGAATACATACCTCTAAGATTTTGGACAAATACTATGACGGGACAAGGCCCCGCCGTACCTCTGAATATATCTAGCCATAATGACAAGCTCCGAAACATTGGAGCTATCCCATAAAGCTGAACAAGGATCCTAAGCTCGCGGATCCACAACTAAGTACCTAGACCTGCAGACATGAACGCAACCCCCCGAAGGGGGTCAGTACAATAGGTACTAAGTATGGAACGGGAATACAGTACAACAAATAAGATCATATCTGTACAAAGGGATGACAGAGGTAAGAATGAAAATCAAATACCAGATCCTACCGTGTCATATAAAATCATAGCCAACTGCACCTATATAAAATCAGAGCCAACTGTACCTTATATCACTGTACTACTATAACACCGTACCACTTTCAAATATGAAAGTCATTTCAAAATGCGAGACACCTGCCCTCAGCATATAATATCACAGAAGCATGCTCGTGGAATACAACATCATCACAAGATGTAACAAGTATAATATACAACCATCATAAGATAAGCATGCCCGTGGAATTCCCACATCACTGTCGGCATGTAATAAGTATAATAATCAACTACCAGTACACTGTGCCTTTTAACAATGAGAGTAATAAGAGTAAACTTTTCCGTTTTAAAATAGGAAGCTTATGATTAATTTAGGGCCGCGAACTTTCCCTTTTAAAAAAACCAAGGTACCAACATCTCATGTACCAATCACATATACAAACTTTCATTTCAGTTATGCCAAGGTACCAAAACATCATGTACCAAACACATATAAAATCTTCCATTTAACTATGTCAAGGTACCAAAATATCATGTACCAAACACATATAAAATCTTTCATTTAGCTATGCCAAGGTACAAAAACATCATGTACTAAACACATATAAAATCTTCCATTTAACTATGCGAGTACCAAAAAATCATTTAACAAACACATATAAAATCTTCCATTTAACTATGCCAAGGTACCATAACATCGTGTACCAAACACATATAAAATCTTTCATTTAGTTATGCCAAGGTACCAAAACATCATGTACCAAACACATATAATGAACCTTCGTTTTAGACAAACCTAGGTACCAACAAGTCATGTACCATACACACATAATGAACTATCACTTTAAAACTCAAGGCACTTTCATTTCATGTACTATATTAAGGACTTAATCATGGACATTCTCACATGATTTCCTTATAACCTTTTATACTATCTCTTGACTTTCCACAAACTGTTATAACCAACTTCCCATAAAGTCGTTATAACATCTTTCATTTTAGAAAACTAAAGCACTACCACATCTTTCCTTTTAATACTACCAAGGCATTATCACTTCATGTAAGGGAGTTGAACCCAAAGTACTACGTACATCTATTCTTTATACAAAGAATCACATCATGCAATATAAGGATGTTAAACCCAAAAGTACTATGTACATTCACCGTACATATCATGTAATATTAGGGAGTTAAACCCAAAAGTATTATGTACATTCACCGTACATTCTTTCCTTTGTAAGACCCCAAGATTCTAACACTCGTAGTATCAAGACACTTCCACTTTCTAAAATCAAGTTAAGTGTACGTTTAACTTCAAGTAACCTATTCTTTTAATCATCAAGTCACTTGTACTCACTAGGGTCGATATCGTGGAATTGAAACACCACCCCGCCCCCTGGCTAACCGCGCCCCTTCGGAAGAGCGTCGCGATGCGTGCACTAGAGCACCACGGCCACGAACATCCGCACCTCCTGGTTGTAGCCGCGGCCCTGACACTTGGTGCCACGGCCCTGTACCCGAAATCTACATTTTTGCATTATCACTTAGTCTCTTTTCATGTCAAGGACTCATTCTTTCCTATTACGTTACTCCTATCTCTTTAAAATCAAGTAAGCTTTGTACTTATCAAATCAAGTACTATAACTTTCAAAATAAATCAAATCTCTTAACTCTAGAAATCAAGTCCCATAACTTGAAAAATAAAGTCTCATAATCTTTTAAAGAAATCAAGTCTCATAACTTTAAATCAAATCTCTTAACTTTAGAAATCAAGTCACATAGGCTTTTCAAATAATCATGTCAAAGAAGGAAGGATAGTTCACATACCTCGTTGGCGACTAACTCAAACGACAAGTAGCAATACGCTCCAATGTACTTCAACCTCATTGGCTATTCCACCCTCCTAGTAGAATATGATACACGTAGTTCTTCATCTTATTATGAAGATAGCTCTTCTATCAATGTCATAGTTTCTAGTATAATACTTATACCAAATAATGACCTCTAATTCTACGGAAATTTGGGCAAGACTTCCTTTGTTTCTACATACTTTTCCACCTTTTCCAAGACCCATATTCATCAACCAACAAGCCACATTTAAGCGCAACCAACGCTTATTAAAGGGATTACACGCCTAACTAGACGTGTAAAATTCGCCCACAATCTATATTAAAACAATCCATTATTTACCAACATTAAGGGCCATTCTCGGCAACATACTTTAAATCCATATCCATTTTCCTTAATTCCTTTTAATCCAAATCAAGTTCCAACATGTTATATAAGTTATATTAACTATCAACAACAATATTTCCTTCATTATACAACATGCGACAAGTGTTATTAACAACAAAATGGTCAACAATTCCAATGGCCAATATCAACCAACTCTCGGCCTCAACATCCAAATGTGGTCCAAACCATTTCTAATATTCATTCTTTCTAGCACAAGGTCATCTACATATATCCACAACATGTAATTTCTAATTACATTAAGAGAAAGATGATCCTTACCTCAATATAGCCCAAAATAATCCAAGTTTAAAGTCGATCCTTAGCATGTTTAGCTCATTTTCTTTACGTTTCAATCCACAATATACAACCCTTAGAAGTTCATAACCAAATTCTCTTCAAGTTCCAACACAAAAGTCCAAGAACACCTTAGATTTTCAAGGTGCGACTAACGGAACAACATAGTATTTCCGGAGTTTAAGGGGTTGTTTATGCTTAGCATACCACTAGGGATCTTTGGTTTGAATATGGAGATTTATCAACAAGTATTGAAGAATTTTTTTCTTCCAAAAGACCCCTTGGCCGAGAGCTATCATGGAGGGGCAATATTTTTGCCTTGTGAAATTTGGCTAAGTATAGATGAAGTCTTGCACCCTCTATGTGGATATATATAGAGCAACGATGGTTGAGATCAATCAGTGTATGGCTCATGTAGCAAGACAAGTGGAGTGGGACCCGACCATAAGCCATGGCGGTACACCCTGTTCAAGCCGGTTATTTTCTTTTACTTTTGCATAACCCGATGTCGCCATAACTCGACCTCGGGGCGGCTTTAAGTCCGCGTTAGCCCGCCTTGGTGTTTCGACCATGGTAGCCCAGTGTCGTCATAACTCGACACTGGGACAATTTTGAGTCCGCGTTAGCCCGCCGTGGTGTTTTGACCATGGTATCCCAGTGTCGTCATAACTCGACCTTTGGGACGCTTTTTGATTTTTGGCCACCTCGTCTACACCGCCCAACATTTTTGCAATGCGAAGATCGAGACAAAATTGGCTATGAGTCAACGCGTCTTTGTCGAAGATTCTTCCATCATCTCCATACAAAGAGGACATTGCCGACACCCAATTTTGACCCTCCCGTCCAGCCATTAACCATAAAATTAGACTAATTTTGTAAAATAATTTTTATGATTTTTTATAATAAAATGCAGCGATAAAACATTAAATACAGGCATAAATAATTAATTTAATAATGGCATCGCGTCTTACGTAGTTTTAAGCACTTAGAGTCTCGCGTCGCATTAATTAACTTTAAGCTTTGTCGTAATTCTTAAATAATTAATAAATGCATAAAATAAATAATTTAGCGATAACGTCGTGTCGGGTAGCATAGCGCATTTATTAGTAATCATTTGGAATTTAAAATCAATTTTAATCTGATATATGCATTTAATAGCACCGCAGTTATAAAGCTTTAAACGATTCTTAAATATCATACTCGCATTTAGCATTTAAGTAATTTAATATAAACTCAATGCAATTTTAATTTAACTTCGCAATAATGCATAATAATAAGTTTTTAAATAATAATATGCATTTTAACATATTAAGCACTAATTAAATAACACGGCCGCATTTATTATGACAATTAGACTAATTTAGAACCTAAATAATTAGACTAATTTAGCACCTAAATAATTAAACTAAATTAAATAATCTAATTAATTAAGCACCTAAAATTAAATTAATTAAAAGCCTAAAACTAATTAATAACTAACTACCCTAAATTAATACCTAATTAATTAATTATCAGCCCACCATCTACCCAATATTAACATCAGCCTTTCTACCACTTACCGACCACAATGATAATAACTTGACCGAAATTCTTTGCCTAATTATACTTCAGCCCTTCCCCTCATCGTCTCCCTCACAAACGCAGCCCTCAAGAAAAACCTAAACAAAACCTAGACAAAACCTTTTAGCGCGAATCTCACGGATTTTGAGTGGAAAATCCGGCGACTTTCCTTTCCTTTACCCACGTACACACAACCAACGATTTCTTACCATAAACCCATTATCTACTTTCCTTCCTATTGCCAAATCTTCCATAACCCCTTCGAAATCAACATACAATATTTACCTTCCAAAATCAATTCAACCAGATCAGTAAATCTCACCCAAATCGCACCCCGAATCGCGGCTAAGAATGTACCCAAATCTTCCATCTTCTTACCATAAACGCCACCTCATATATACCCTATATAAAGCACATGCAATAGGCATAGGAGGGGGCATCGACGGGGGATTCAGAAAAGGGCAGGATACCCATAGCATCGAAACAGAGCTGAGTCGGGGGGACGACATAGCAATTTAGGTCAGAAATTAGGAGAGCAGAGCATAGGAGAGCATATAAGAGAGAACTGTGGTCGACTCGGGGGCTCGATCAAGATAGATAGCATCGAAACCGATAAAGATGAGTGTTCATCTTAGGGGATAGCATCGAACCCTTAGTGATTAAGAACCATTAGAGCGATCGAACATAGGGCGAGTACGAGTAAATACAACCAAGGAATCGCAAGCAAAACCTTCCTCATTTCGCATCGCAAAGCCCAAAACCCGTCGAGTGGCTCAGAAGCGACTTGATACGCCGGGTCATTGTCAGGAGAAGGTAAACCCATTCCTTTCAGATTTTCTTATGTGATTTACAATTTGTAACTTGTTTGGTGATATGCTCATTGGTAGTATTTAACATTTTAGTCATTGTTGTGTATGGTCGAGATTACTGGTTTAGTGTAGATAACATTTGCTTGAAAGTCGACTTGTCTATATTACTGTTAATATTCATCCCTGTATGTTATGAAACTGAATCTTGAAAAGTAGAATGGGATTGTTCTTTGATATGTTTTAAGTGTTGGAATCATGAAGCATGCTAGTTGAATATCACATATGAGCATTTTTGTGCAGGTTATGTCCCATTTAATTTCAAGTCTCGATATGTTGAGGAGTCTATTTAGGTTCGACTTTGTTTTACTTGGATCACGCCAAGAAATCTGTTTCGCTACTGTCATTGCGAGTTTTGCTTATTATGCATAGTTGATTAAATATTGTTTGCCTTGAATCATGGGATATCCATCCATCTTCCATTATATTAATTAATGTTTAACTTTTTCAGGCTTTGTTTCCCTGATTTACTAAACTTACAATGATATGTTTCAAAGATACATAAAATGTAGGAGTTTAGATATATACAAGGTGTATATCAAGGTTGTATATCTTTGCATACATCTAAGTATATCACATATACTTTAAATATTGTGTGTATGTCATCTCGGGATGTTTGTTTATTTACTTTACGATCTGCGTATGCATAACATGACTGCATATTTAGCTCTACTTTGTTGAATCTTAAAATAGGTCCATGACAGCATATAATGTCTCCTATTGTACTATGTTAATCTGTTAAATTGGTCTACATAATACCCATGATAGTAAGGAGCCTGAAATTGATGTATTTGTGTTAATAAAACAGTTTAAACATGATCATATATGTCTAAATTGGCATTCAAAGCTTTATAAATTGATCTATTTTCCAATTGATTACTTCCCTGTGCCTGTGCCGAATAAACCTATATTACAGTGGCCCTTCTCTGTTTTAAATGTAAGTTGGCATTGTCTAAGCATGTCTTCCTGATCTTGTATCCTAAATTGGGAGCCTGGAGGTATAGTATTTGGTTTATCCACGGCTAATGGTTGAAAATGAACATGCAGAGGTCTCGTGCCCATAAATCTCCATTTTTGCCTCTGTGTTTGCATCCATTGCGTGCATACATGGGCTAAGCCCATTGGGTCACTTCTCATTTGTTTTGTTATCTACTAACCCATACGGGCATATATGCTTAAACATAAAATTATATGTGTTACATCTCATGCTAAATGCTTATTTATTATTATGATAAGAGATTTGGACATGTACTAATCCTTATATTTTTCTTTTTACATGGCACGCACCGGAGCAACAAAGAGTCTCATAACGAGACTCGTCGTGGCAAACGTAAAGGCATGCATATACATCCATCGAGTCCCTCTTCGGCAATTCCTAGAAAACAAATAGGACGGGGTCATCCGCTTCAATCTCTTTGCTCTCTCTCTTATCTAATTTATGCCCTTATTTGTTTTGTTGTAATTTTATTACTTAACTTTGTAATTAATAGGGGAACTTCTAGCAATTAGCCTTTAATCATATGAGGTGGAAGGTAATTTAAACTTAGAAACGCATTCTTCTTTATTTGTCTTTTAGGACTATTAGGCATGTTTAAAATCTGCAAAAAAATAATTTAAAATGATTTAACTCGCGTCATAAAACCAACATTTTGTTTATTAAAATCCATAACCGATTTCTTCCTAAACCCTCAAGAATCGTCTTTAAGCATCTATAATACTGTACGCAGGTTAGGCAAGATTAATTCAGCTAGCAGTATACACAATTAGTCCGTAAAGCACTTGTAGCATCTTAGCGTTTCTAGCCCTTTTTAGCACTTTTAGTCGCCCTTTAGCATTTAACACCTTTAGCACATTCCGTCCTTAACATTTTAGCACCTCCTATTTTAAGCATATTAGCATTACTTTCAGCACTTTAGCATTTAGCATCTTTTTTAATATTTTAGCACCCCTTGGCACCTTTTTAAACTTTTAAGCATCTTCCAACATTTTTAAAACCTCTTAAACCTTTTTAACTATTTAGCATTTTATTATATTTTTCTAACACTTGCATTTTGAAGCAGGGCTCGCTATAGAAAAAATGCCGCGGCCGAAAAAGGGCGCGACAGAGATGGCGACTCCGCTGGGGATTTTAGGTTCTTAACCACAACAGACCTAGGGTTATTATTTGGTAATTATTTTTGCATTTAATTTTTGTGTGTTGTATTTTGTTTTATTTATTTTTTAAATTGCTACTTGCTTTACTGCTTTCCTTAAACTGACATTCCGCTCATATTTCTTCCATTCTGGAAAATTCACACAAATCACACACTCGCTATTTGGTGTGCTCGCGCACCGCAAATTTCTTTCAAAAATATCCAAATTTTAGGAGAGTTAGGCGCTGCGAGTTAGATCGGTTCGTCTGATCAGCCGCGTAGCCTTCTCACTCGAGTTGTCCGCTCGGGAACCTTGCGTCTAGTAAAAACAAATCTTAGAAAACTTAAGATAGAGCTATACCACCCTTATTTTAGGGCATGCATGCATTTACCTTAGGTGGGTCGGTCCTTGGCATCGACACCACAATTAGGAAGACACCAAACTTGTCGACGGGTTTCTCAACTGACGACGACCAACATATTATGTGTGGCGTGGCAATGTGAGACAAATCCAAACCTAATCATGTCATCGAAATTGGAAAAAGTGCAGCGTCGTTTGGTCGCCATTTCAACAAAGCATTATAGTTGGACGACTTGGATAAATCTATCATGACCTCGCATATGTGGCGTTTAGGCTACCTGCGGCATAAAGAGGTCCTGCGTGTTAGGAAGCGTTTAAATATGCTATGTGCAATATACGCTACATACCGCAAATTATGTGCTTTATGCTAACACCGTTTGTTGCATTTTTAGAAAGATTTATCATCTCCCCAAGTCGATTTGTATTTGACTTAGCAATGGCGAGCATCAATATTTCACAAGATCAAAGGCACGGTCGGCATGGCCGATTCGAGGGCATCCGGCGGAGCAGTGAACTTTGTCTTAGTTCCTATAGGCAAGCGAGGTCTCGGAAAATAAGAGCGGCATGACACCTTCTCAAAGCGGGACAATATAGGAAACGGCGAGTCTGCAAATCAGCGAGCACGCACGCGGATGTCAAGGGACAAGCGCGAAGTCAAATAAATCGACCCCCAAAACTCACAAAATTTTCTTTGGCGAGTCTTTTCATATTATGAAGCGGCAAATGCAATAGCAAACAGAAAATATGGCAAGAAGTTTCTTCGCGAAGAAAGCAGAGGCGAAAGATATGACAAAAATCCCAAAATTCAAAGACGCGTCGAAGCGGCAGCGAAAGGGCATCAACAATCGGCAATCAAAGTTCAGAGTTCCGCAACAAAACCTAGCGCATCAACTCGGGGATAAAGTCAAACTTGCAACCAACGCATCGCACCCAACAAATGCATCATGGCAATTCTACAGTTGCAGCGTTTAGCATGTCCATGCAAGGACAACACCTCAGTATTTACCAGACGTATCAGGGATGACATCTCTACCCAGAAAATTGCGCTTCTCATATGTATTTATCTTGTCGTTTAAACAGGTATACACTAACGTTTTTCTCAAGCTTAGCTTGCAGGAGCATTTATTCTACAGAAGCAGCAACACGTCCAGACAACGACGTAATCAGCAAGTCCATGCAACGACGCCGCGGAACACGTCCGGATAACGGCGTAATCGGCAAGTCCATGCAGCGGCGCCGGCAACATCGTCCGGACAACGGCGTAATCAGCAAGTCCATGCAGCGCCCGGCGACACGTCCGGTTAACGGCGTAATCGGCAAGTCCATGCAGCGGCGCCCGGCGGCACGTCGACAGCGTAATCGGCAAGTCCGTGCAGCGGCGCGGCGGCACGTCCGCATAACGGCGTAATCGGCAAGTCCGTGCAGCGGCGCCAGCGGAACACGTCCGGACAACGGCGTAATCGGCAAGTCCATGCAACGGCGGCGCCGGCGGCACGTCCGTAACGGCACGCATCAATACGCAGCGGCGGCGCCGGCGGCGTCCGACAGCGTAACAGCAGCGGCGCCCGGCGACGCAACCGTCCGAACAACGGCGTAATCGGCAAGTCCGTGCAGCGGCGCCCGGCAACGTCCGGACAACGGCGTGTCGGCAAGTCCGTGCGGCGCCCGGCGGCAACGTCGACGCCGGCGTAACGACGATCCGTCCAGCGGCGCCGGCGTACGTCCGAACAGCGGCGTTATCGGCAACAAGTCTACGCAGCAACGCCCGGCAACACGCGTCGAACGCAGCGTTATCGGCGACAACAAGCCCAAAAACAGCGCCATCATCGCATATCACATCCACGCAGGGCGATTTCTATACTCGAAATTGCATTTCTTACGCGTCTTTATTATTCATCTTAGCGATTTATGCACTAACTCTTTCTCGAGCTTTAGTCTACGAGGGCAATTGTAGAACAACATACCCGCGTTCACAATCGCAACACATCTGCGCGAGGCGAAAATCACGGCGATTCGACATCGCATCAACAAAGCGGCCATCACACTTTGCGGGATAACCTTTTTACTCGCGGTTGCATTACTTTTAAAATTATACATCATCATTTTTCGCATTTGATTTATGCACTAGCCGTTTGTTCAAGTCTTAGCTTGCGAGCGAGGAGCACAGCGTGGATTTTCTCTTACAATGACGGGGCAATGTCTGTTGGGGCAACCTTCCAACGATTGGCGAAGCGGCCTCAGCGTCGGTCCACTCGCTCCACATCACCGTAGAACCCAAAGACCGTAAGCCATAGCGGTACACGTGTTCAAGCGGTTATTTTCTTTTACTTTTTGCACCGTAACCCGTGTCGTCATAACTCGACCTTGGGCGGCTAAGTCGCGTTAGCGCGCCAGTGTTTTGACCATGGTAGCGGTGTCGTCATAACTTCGACAGGACAATTTTGAGTCGCGTTAGCGCGCCGTGTTTTGACCATGGTATCGGTGTCGTCATAACTTCGACCTTTGGGGCGATTTGATTTTTGCGTCGGCTCGTCTACACCGCCTGACATTTTTGCAATTACGAAGATCGAGACAAAATTGGCTGTAGTCAACGTCTTTGTCCGAAGATTCTTCCATCATCTCCATACAAAGAGGGACAGCTGTTGACACCCAATTTTGACCCTCCCGTCCAGCCATTAACCATAAAATTAGACTAATTTTGTAAAATAATTTTTATGATTTTTTATAATAAAATGCAGCGATAAAACATTAAATACAGGCATAAATAATTAATTTAATAATGGCATCGCGTCTTACGTAGAGTTTTAAGCACTTAGAGTCTCGCGTCCGCATTAATTAACTTTAAGCTTTGTCGTAATTCTTAAATAATTAATAAATGCATAAAATAAATAATTTAGCGATAACGTCGTGTCAGGTAGCATAGCCGCATTTATTAGTAATCATTTGGAATTTAAAATCAATTTTAATCTGATATATGCATTTAATAGCACCGCAGTTATAAAGCTTTAAACGATTCTTAAATATCATACTCGCATTTAGCATTTAAGTAATTTAATATAAACTCAATGCAATTTTAATTTAACTTCGCAATAATGCATAATAATAAGTTTTTAAATAATAGCGCCGCATTTTAACATATTAAGCACTAATTAAATAACACGGCCGCATTTATTATGACAATTAGACTAATTTAGAACCTAAATAATTAGACTAATTTAGCACCTAAATAATTAAACTAAATTAAATAATCTAATTAATTAAGCACCTAAAATTAAATTAACTAAAAGCCTAAAACTAATTAATAACTAACTACCCTAAATTAATACCTAATTAATTAATTATCAGCCCACCATCTACCCAATATTAACATCACCACTTTTGCACTTACCAAATGCCCACAACGATAATAACCCAGCAGCCCTTTGCCTAATTATACTTCAGCCCTTCCCCTCATCGTCTCCCTCACAAACGCAGCCCTCAAGAAAAACCTAAACAAAACCTAGACAAAACCTTTTAGCCGCGAATCTCGCCGGATTTTCGGGGTGGAAAATCCGGCGACTTTCCTTTCCTTTACCCACGTACACACAACCAACGATTTCTTACCATAAACCCATTATCTACTTTCCTTCCTATTGCCAAATCTTCTATAACCCCTTCGAAATCAACATACAATATTTACCTTCCAAAATCAATTCAACCAGATCAGTAAATCTCACCCAAATCGCACCCCGAATCGCGGCTAAGAATGTACCCAAATCTTCCATCTTCTTACCATAAACGCCACCTCATATATACCCTATATAAAGCACATGCAATAGGCATAGGAGGCGTCATCGAGGATTGAGAAAGGCGAGGATACCCATAAGATCGAAAAGCAGTGAGTCTGGGACGACATAGCAATTTAGGTCAGAAATTAGGAGAGCAGAGCATAGGAGAGCATATAAGAGAGAGCTCAGGGTCGAATTCTGGGGGGCTCAGTCAGCATAGATAGCATCGAAACCGATAGCACAGTAGAGTTCATCTTAGGGGGGGTAGCATCGAACCCTTAGCTGCAGTTAAGAACCATTAGGGCAGTCGAACATAGGGCAGAGCACAGTAGTAAATACAACCAAGGAATCAGCAAGCAAAACCTTCCCCTCTGTTTCGCATCGCAAAGCCCAAAACCCGTCGAGTGGCTCCGAAGACTTGATACGCTGCCCCGGGTCGCTGTCCGGAGAAGGTAAACCCATTCCCTTTCAGATTTTCTTATGTGATTTACAATTTGTAACTTGTTTGACTGATATGCTCTGTTGGTAGTATTTAACATTTTAGTCGCTGTTGTGTATGGTCGAGATTACCGGTTTAGTGTCGATACCATTTGCTTGACAGTCGACTTGTCTATTTTACTGTTAATATTCATCCTTGTATGTTATGAAGCCTGAATCTTGAAAAGTAGAATGAGGATTGTTCTTTGATATGTTTTAAGTGTTGGAATCATGAAGCATGCTAGTTGAATGTCACATATGAGCATTTTTGTCTGGGTTATGTCCCATTTAATTTCAAGTCTCGATATGTTGAGGGAGTCTATTTAGGTTCGACTTTGTTTTACTTGGATCACGCCAAGAAATCTGTTTCGCTACCTGTTTGTTGCAGGTTTTTCTTGTTATGCATAGTTGATTAAATATTGTTTGCCTTGAATCATGTGGGATATCCATCCATCTTCCATTATATTAATTAATGTTTAACCTGCTTGTGCTGGCCTGTTTCCCTCGGATTTACTAAACTTACAATGATATGTTTCAAAGATACATAAAATGTAGGAGTTTAGATATATACAAGGTGTATATCAAGGTTGTATATCTTTGCATACATCTAAGTATATCACATATACTTTAAATATTGTGTGTATGTCATCTCGGGATGTTTGTTTATTTACTTTCTGATCTGCATGTCTGTTAACATGACTGCATATTTAGCTCTACTTTGTTGAATCTTAAAATAGGTCCATGACAGCATATAATGTCTCCTATTGTACTATGTTAATCTGTTAAATTGGTCTACATAATACCCATGATAGTAAGGAGCCTGAAATTGATGTATTTGTGTTAATAAAACAGTTTAAACATGATCATATATGTCTAAATTGGCATTCAAAGCTTTATAAATTGATCTATTTTCCAATTGATTACTTCCTACTGTCTTAATAAACCTATATTACAGTGGCCCTTCTCTGTTTTAAATGTAAGTTGGCATTGTCTAAGCATGTCTTCCTGATCTTGTATCCTAAATTGGGAGCCTGGAGGTATGACTGTTGGTTTATCCCTGGCTAATGGTTGAAAATGAACATACGAGAGGTCATCTCGTGCCCATAAATCTCCATTTTTGCCTCGTGTTGTCTGTCATTACGTGCATACATGGGCTAAGCCCATTGAGTCACTTCTCATTTGTTTTGTTATCTACTAACCCATACGGGCATATATGCTTAAACATAAAATTATATGTGTTACATCTCATGCTAAATGCTTATTTATTATTATGATAAGAGATTTGGACATGTACTAATCCTTATATTTTTCTTTTTACATGGCACGCACCGGAGCAACAAAGAGTCTCATAACGAGACTCGTCGTGGCAAACGTAAAGGCATGCATATACATCCATCGAGTCCCTCTTCGGCAATTCCTAAAAAACAAATGGGGCGGGTCATCCGCTTGATCTCTTTGCTCTCTCTTATCTCATTTATGCCCTTATTTGTTTTGTTGTAATTTTATTACTTAACTTTGTAATTAATAGGGGAACTTCTAGCAATTAGCCTTTAAGCATATGAGGTGGAAGGTAATTTAAACTTAGAAACGCATTCTTCTTTATTTGTCTTTTAGGACTATTAGGCATGTTTAAAATCTGCAAAAAAATAATTTAAAATGATTTAACTCGCGTCATAAAACCAACATTTTGTTTATTAAAATCCATAACCGATTTCTTCCTAAACCCTCAAGAATCGTCTTTAAGCATCTATAATACTGTACGCAGGTTAGGCAAGATTAATTCAGCTAGCAGTATACACAATTAGTCCGTAAAGCACCTGTAGCATCTTAGCGTTTCTAGCCCTTTTTAGCACTTTTAGTCGCCCTTTAGCATTTAACACCTTTAGCACATTCCGTCCTTAACATTTTAGCACCTCCTATTTTAAGCATATTAGCATTACTTTCAGCACTTTAGCATTTAGCACTTTTAAGCACCTCTTAGCACCTTTAGCACCCTTTAGCTTTAAAATTAATCTTTTAGCACCTTTAAGCACCTTTTAACATTTTAGCATTCTTTTAAACATTTAGCATTTGGCTCTCTTATTTATTCATAACACTTTTGCCCTTTTATACTTAAAGCACCTTTCAAACATTTTAACGTTTTAGCATTTCATTAAGCAGGAGGAAATTTTATTTTTTGCATTTTTTTTGCATTTTTTAAACATAATAATTACCCTAGGTTTGGCAGGACAACCGCAAGTTAGCGGATCTTAGAGGGTGCCTAACCCCTTCCCTCTAGATTAATAAAGAACTCTTACCCAGAATCTCATTAAGTTTAGCAGACCATAAAAATGGAGTTAGTGTTGACTTTAACCTAGTTGACATTTAGGTGTCCTAATTCACCCAAACTAATTAGGTGGCGACTCCGCGAACCCTTAGCATTCTAGCAACCCTTTAGCATTTTAGCACCCTTTTAAACTTTAGCATCTTTTGCAATTTTTGCATCCTTTTAGCATTTTTAAAACCTTTAAGCCTCTTAAACTTTATTAGCATTTTATTATTTATTTTCTAACCTTTTAATTTGAGCAGGAGTTTAGAAAATAATGTCGCGGCCGAAAAAGGGCGCGACACATCATAATAATACCATCTATACGAGAATTTTACCAACCCGGATACGCAATCCATATAATCTGTTCTGGACCACTGTTGCCTTTCTCGTGCAATCATAATACGTTAGGGAGAGACTACCCAACAACACATCTCTATCGCACGATCTCGAGTGAGAAGGGAAACCAATCCTAAATATACTATAGCCTCCTGTTTATGGATGTGGTGCACAACACACCGATAAACAAGACTCTACTATACACGGTCTGTAGACATTTCGAGGACAAACTGCGCTGATACCACTCTGTCACGCCCCGAACCCCGGGCATGGCCGTGCCCTACACGGCACCGCTTCTATTCATCTGACACACTAAACGCGGAAGATAAATACCACTAATTGTTTTTCTTAAACAAAGGCAAAGCCGATAAGGCTGCCATAATATAAGTCACCCGAAAGGGTCTACACTGTTCAACAATGTAAATACAACTCTAGTCAGTCCAGCCCACATATGAATACAGACCTCTAAGATTTTGGACAAATACTATGACGGGACAAGGCCCCGTCGTACCTCTGAATATACCTAGCCATAATGACAAGCTCCGAAACATTGGAGCTATCCCATAAAGCTGAACAAGGATCCTAAGCTCGCGGATCCACAACTAAGTACCTAGACCTGCAGACATGAACGCAACCCCCCGAAGGGGGTCAGTACAATAGGTACTAAGTATGGAACGGGAATACAGTACAACAAATAAGATCATATCTGTACAAAGGGATGACAGATGTAAGAATGAAAATCAAATACAAGATCCTACCGTGTCATATAAAATCATAGCCAACTGTACCTATATAAAATCAGATCCAACTGTACCTTATATCACTGTACTACTGTAACACCGTACCACTTTCAAATATGAAAGTCATGTCAAAATGCGAGACACCTGCCCTCAGCATATAATATCACAGAAGCATGCTCGTGGAATACAACATCACTGTCAGCATGTAACAAGTATAATATACAACCATCATCCGATAAGCATGCCCGTGGAATTCCCACATCACTGTCGGTATGTAATAAGTATAATAATCAACTACCAGTACACTGTGTCTTTTTAACAATGAGAGTAATAAGAGTAAACTTTTCCGTTTTAAAATAGGAAGCTTATGATTAATTTAGGGCCGCGAACTTTCCCTTTTAAAAAAAACCAAGGTACCAACATCTCATGTACCAATCACATATACAAACTTTCATTTCAGTTATGCCAAGGTACCAAAACATCATGTACCAAACACATAAAATCTTCCATTTAACTATGTCAAGGTACCAAAATATCATGTACCAAACACATATAAAATCTTTCATTTAGCTATGCCAAGGTACCAAAACATCATGTACTAAACACATATAAAATCTTCTATTTAACTATGCCAAGGTACCAAAACATCATGTACCAAACACATATAAAATCTTTCATTTAACTATGCCAAGGTACCATAACATCATGTACCAAACACATATAAAATCTTTCATTTAGTTATGCGAGTACCAAAACATCATGTACCAAACACATATAATGAACCTTCGTTTTAGACAAACCTAGGTACCAAGTCATGTACCATACACACATAATGAACTATCACTTTAAAACTCAAGGCACTTTCATTTCATGTACTATATTAAGGACTTAATCATGGACATTCTCACATGATTTCCTTATAACCTTTATACTATCTCTTGACTTTCCTGTTCGTTATAACCAACTTCCCATAAAGTCGTTATAACATCTTTCATTTTAGAAAACTAAAGCACTACCACATCTTTCCTTTTAATACTACCAAGGCATTATCACTTCATGTAAGGAGTTGAACCCAAAGTACTATGCATCTATTCTTTATACAAAGAATGACATCATGCAATATAAGGTGTTAAACCCAAAAGTACTATGTACATTCACGTACATTTCATGTAATATTAGGAGTTAAACCCAAAGTATTATATACATTCACCGTACATTCTTTCCTTTGTAAGACCCCAAGATTCTAACACCCGTTGTATCAAGACACTTCCACTTTCTAAAATCAAGTTAAGTGTACGTTTAACTTCAAGTAATCTATTATTTTAATCATCAAGTCACTTGTACTCACTAGGTCGATCAGTGGCATTGAAACACCACCCCGCCGACTAACCTCGCCCTCCCCCCGAAGAAGCGTGCCGTGACCACATTGTGGCGCGGCCGAACATCTAGATCCTCTGAAGTTGCCAGTCGGCCACGACACTGGCGCCGCGACCGCATGCGAAATCTACATTTTTGCATTATCACTTAGTCTCTTTTCATGTCAAGGACTCATTCTTTCCTATTACGTTACTCCTATCTCTATAATATCAAGTAAGCTTTGTACTTATCAAATCAAGTACTATAACTTTCAAAATAAATCAAATCTCTTAACTCTAGAAATCAAGTCTCATAACTTGAAAAATAAAGTCTCATAATCTTTTAAAGAAATCAAATCTCTTAACTTTAGAAATCAAGTCACATAGACTTTCCAAATAATCATGTCAAAAGAAGGAAGGATAGTTCACATAACTCGTTGGCGACTAACTCAAACGACAAGTAGCAATACGCTCCAATGTACTTCAACCTCATTGGCTATTCCACCCTCCAAGTAGAATATGCTACACGTAGTTCTTCAACCTATAATGATGATAGCGATTCTATCAATATCAAACTTTCTAATATAAGACTTATACCAAATAATGGCCCTCTAATTCTACGGAAATTTGGGCAGCACTTCCTTTGTTTCTACGTACTTTTCCACCTTTTCCAAGGCCCATATTCATCAACCAACAAGCCATATTTAAGGCGCAACCAACAGTTAGCCAAAGGGGATTACACGCCTAACTAGACGTGTAAAATTCTGCCCCACAATCTATATTAAAACAATCCATTATTTACCAACATTAAGGGCCATTCTCGGCCAACATACTTTAAATCCATATCCATTTTCCTTAATTCCTTTTAATCCAAATCAAGTTCCAACATGTTATATAAGTTATATTAACTATCAACAACGATATTTCCTTCATTATACAACATGCGACAAGTGTTATTAACAACAAAATGGTCAACAATTCCAATGGCCAATATCAACCAACTCTCGGCCTCAACATCCAAATGTGGTCCAAACCATTTCTAATATTCATTCTTTCTAGCACAAGGTCATCTACATATATCCACAACATGTAATTTCTAATTACATTAAGAGAAAGATGATCCTTACCTCAATATAGCCCAAAACAATCCAAGTTTAAAGTCGATCCTTAGCATGTTTAGCTCCTTTTCTTTACGTTCCAATCCACAATATACAACCCTTAGAAGTTCATAACCAACTTCTCTTCAAGTTCCAACACAAAAGTCCAAGAACACCTTAGGTTTTCAAGGTGCGACTAACAGAACAACATAGTATTTCTGGGGTTTAAGGGGTTGTTTATGCTTAGCATACTAGGGATCTTTGGTTTGAATATGGGGATTTATCAACAAGTATTGAAGAATTTTTGTCTTCCAAAAGACCCCTTGGCCGAGAGCTATCATGGAGAGGGCAATATTTTTGCCTTGTGAAATATGGCTAAGTGTAGATGAAGTCTTGCACCCTCTATGTGGATATATATAGAGCAACCAAGGGTTGAGATCAATCCAAGTGTATGGCCCATGTGTAGCAAGACAAGTGGAGTGGGACCCACCTCCACTTGTCTCCAAAATATCTAGTCCAAGTCAAGTCTTCCAAGACAAGTCGAGGGTGACACGTGTCACCCCCCGATTGGTCCAAAATTATTTCATCTCCCAAAAATCCATAATTGGTCAAAATATCTCAAAATATTGTAGGCCACAAAACCTTAAAATTTTCTCGTGGGCCCCACGTGACCAAATCCGAACTTAATAATCCATAAATCCAATATATTCCAAAAGTCTCAAATATAAAATTTGAGAACCAAATTCCAATTTTTAAACGTTTTCCTTTACAAATTCCTTAGATTTTCTTTAAGAAAAAGTAATCTTTCTTTCTTTTCAAAATTCAAATCTTATTTCCATACGTACGTTCTCATTTCAATCTCTTGGAAATACGGGGTGTAACACTTATATATTGATCTTAAGGAGACCGTTTACATGCATCAGCCATTGGGTTTTCGAGATCCCAAATATCCTCATCATGTATGTTTATTGAAGAAGTCTTATATAGGCTTAAGCATGCCCCACGGGGTTGATATAAGAGATTTAAAGACTATGTTTTGATTATTGGGTTTTCTCACAGCAAGTCTTATAATTCATTATTCATATATTGTCGTGGTACTTCCCTGGCTTATATTCGATTATATGTGAATGATATTATCTTGACTACCTCGACTGATGTTTTGTGCAAGTCTATCATGACCATTCTCAAATCTGAGTTTTCTATGAAAGACTTGGGGCCCTTGAGTTATTTTTTGGGGATTGTTGTTTCTCGTCATGCAAGTGTATTATTCTTATCACAAAAAAAGTATGTCGCTGAAATAATTGAAAGGGTTGGTATGTCCTCGTGTAAGTCTACGTCCACTCCAGTTGATACTAAGCCAAGCTGGGTGCTGCGGCTGGCTCACCTTACGAAGATTCCACTCACTATCGCAATCTTACCGGAGCTCTGTAGTATCTTACTTTCACGAAACCGAATATTACATCTATTGTACATAAAATGTGCTTATTTATGCATGATCCTAGGATGGAGTACATGAATGTGCAAACGCATTATCAGATACATCTAGGAGACACTTGACTATGGCTTGCATCTATATCCATCATCGGCCTTTACACTTGTCTCATATACAGATGTTGATTGGATTGGTTGTCCCGATACCACATGCTCCACGACAGGTTATTATATGTTTCTTGGTGATAAGTTGGTCTCGTGATCTGCCAAACGACAAGCTACCTTATCATGCTCCAGTGCTGAAACCGAGTATCAAGGGGTAGCCAATGTGGTCTCTGAATCATGTTGGTTACGTAATCTTCTCTTAGAGCTTCACTTTCCCATTCAAAAAGCTATCTTGGTTTATTGTGATAATGTTAGTGCAATATATCTTTCTGGGAATCCAGTTCAACATCAGCGCACTAAACATATTGAGATGGATATCCATTTTTTTCGTGAAAAGGTAGCTCGTGGACAAGTACGCGTCCTACATGTCCCTTACAGGTATCAAATTGCAGACATCTTTACCAAACGTCTTCAGTCAGTTCTCTTTGAAGATTTTAGGGACAATCTCAGCGTACGAATATCACCCGCTATGACTGCGGGGGTGTGTTAGTTATACCCGTGATATACATGAATTTGTATAACATGTATATCACAGTTTCACAAGACAAATTACCATATGTGAAACCGTGGTATACACGGTATACAAACCCGTGTATATCACGGTTTTGGAGTCCAAATTTAGTGTAAATATTGTATTAAATTAGGCTTGTACACTTACCATAATTACATGATTCTTGTACAAACTAGAGGATTTTGGGAGTAGAATAGGAATAGGATTTTCCTATTATGAAAAATTGTAAATTCTATATATACTCTTTCATTAATAAAAATAATCAAGGGATTATTTTTTTCACAAACTATCACATCTGCTCAACCCATATTTGGAAAAGTTTTGATAGTTTTTACAAAATGTGAGGGTTTTATGTTTAGGGAAAAAAGTATTCCCTCTTTCCCAAAAAAGATTGTTCTATTTTGACTTGACACAAAGTTTAAGAAATAAAGGAAGATTTTTGCAATGTGTGATCCAAAATAAGTCATAGATATTTATGTGGTTATAAATCATTTCATAAAGTTAAATTATTTCTAAATATATAAATGTGTCAATCTTTTTTAGACAAACTAATAAGAAAAGTATGACAATCTTTTTTAGACAAACTAATAAGAAAAGTATGACAATCTTTTTGGGACAAACTAATAAGAAAAGTATGACAATCTTTTTGAAACAAAGAAAGTATAATTTTTAAAGTCCAAATTACATTACATGTTCAACAAAATTTCAACTTCAAATCAACCTTCACCGGTAAATGCCCATGACTAGCAGCAGACTATCTGGTAGCATGATGCATATAAGATAAGAATATGTGAATTATAGAGAGGCCATTATGACATCAAATCAAGAATTTGTTACGTACTACTGCTGGTGGTTTGTGTACATTGGCTGGACCATGCCATGTTACCGACATCATATACAAGAAGTTGCTGCCTGTCTTTGAATTCAACTGCTCATACAAAGAGCAGATCATAGACAAGAAGATCTACTGTTATTTCAAACAACCATAAATTATGTAACATAGTTTCAAGGACAATTTAAAAATATATTTGTTGGAAACTTTTTCATCAAGGATTAATTTATCAAAAAATTGATATTAAATAAGCTTTTGGACATGAATGTGGTGATATTTGAAAAATAAAATAGAATTTGAAGTTAATTAAGTTCAAAAAGGATATTTGATATTGAAATTGTAATTGGACATGCATTTAAGGTAAAAAAAATGTTGAAGCTTTGTTGTGAGGAAAAATTGTTTACTTGAAAAAAACAGTTTTCATCGAAAACTCAACTTCAAGTTGGCGTGAAAATTGTCTACAATCAACAACCAAGCAGTTTTTGAAAGTAAAAAAGAAAACACAAAATTGTATGTCCATAGGGGTAGGGCTGCACAAAAAATAGATCGGACTGAAAAAAACTATAGACCGAATGGAACTGAATTTTTTGGTCCGATCTTCGGTCCTACGTTTCTGAAAATTCGGTCATCGGTCCGGGATTTTTTTCCGATTGTTAATATATATTTGCGGTTTTCGGACCGGACGGACCGAATTTTTCGGTCCGATCTTCGATTCGACCTTTCTGGAATTTCGGTCCTCGGTCCGGTTCGAGGGTTTTGTGCAGCCCTACATACGGGCCTTAAATTGTACTGAATTAGTTCATTTATTTAGGCTAATATTTTTTGATATTCATATAATATACAAAAGGTGCTATTGATTGTGATTTTCTCCAAATCATGGTTTGAGAAAATACATTTTAAAACAGTACATAATGAAAGTGTTAGGTTTTTTGCCTGATTTTTTAACCATATTTGAGTTTTACTTTTCTCTTAAAGGAAAGTAAAAAAATTACCATAATTTCTTTTACTTTTCCAAAAAGAAAATATAATCTTCTTCCATATTTGACTATTTCTTGTCTTGGAGGAAAATAATTGGACATCTATACATTGAAAATTTTCATCCCATAACTACCATACAGAAAAGCATCCACAATGTAGTTATTTTTGAGAGTTTCGTCAAGGGGAGATTATTCTCTCATAGTTATGCTTTCTTTTATATTTGTTTTTTATATGTAGGTCAGTTGACCAAACCATATCAAAGTATTATGCGCCATTAATATACTTTTCTTTATCGTCTGATTTATCATCTTTCAAAGTTTGCAATTATTAGATTTTGCATGACGCCCGATTATTTCGACCCCAACATGTTAAGGTTTTTGCCCTGATTTGCTTACCATATTTGATTTTTACTTTTCCCGGAAGGAAAGTCAAAGTATTACCATAAATGCTTTTTTTTTTTTAAAGGAAAATATAATTATCTCCCATATTTGGCTATTCGTTTTCTTGGAGGAAAATTTTTGGACATCTATAAATTGAAGACCTCCTTCCACAACTAGAATACACAAAAAAATATTTACAATGTAGTGATTTAAAGAGTCTTGTTTATGGAGATATTTTCTCTCTAGTTTATATGTATTTTTATTAGTTTTCTCATATGTATGCCAATTGGCTAAATCATATTAAGTTTTTATGCATATTTTAGTATACTTTTTTGTTGTCTGATTTATCGTCTTTCAAGGTTTGCAAATTATTAGATTGCGCATGACACCCTGATTTATTTTGATCCCAACAAGTGGTATCAGAGTCAATGGTTCAACGGGTTGAAAATTGGTTCAACACAGATTCATATCAATTGCAACCTATTGACGATAATGAAGATTTTTATCAAATAAGAGAAAAATGTCTGAAGTACTATATGTCGAGACATTTTTCAACTATATTATCTACAATCATGCTATTGCATCTTTAAAAATAAAAATCATTTTTAACTCATGCTTACTTTTAACGCATAGAACTCTAATTTTAAACCACACACATTTTTAACAATGACAAGAAGTAGTGATGAAAATTATATGAAGGAGGAGGATGAAAATTATTTTGTCAGAAAATCCAGGTCAAAAATGAAGATTTGTTAGAGTTTTTGCCCTGATTTACTTACCATATACGAGTTTTACTTTTCCCTTGAAAAAAAAATCAAAGTATTACCATAAATGCTTTTACTTTTTATAAAAGGAAAATATAATTATCTTTCATATTTGGATATTCCTTTTCTTGAAGGAAATTTTTTGGACATCTATAAATTGAAGAACTTTTTCTATAACTAGAATACACATAAAAATATTCACAATATAGTCATTTAAAGAGTCTTGTTTAGGGGGAGATTTTCTCTCTATAATTTTTATGTATTTTTATAAGTTTTCTCATATGTATGCCAATTGGCTAAATCATATTAAGTTTTTATGCATATTTTAGTATACTTGTTTATTGTCCGATTTATCGCCGTTCAAGATTTACAAATTATTAGTTTCCACATGACTCCCTGATTTATTTCGATCTCAACAAGTGGTATCAGAGCTAATTGTTCAGCAAATGGTCAACGAGTTGAAGACAGGTTCAACGCAGATTCATATCAAGTTGCAACCTATTGACGATAATGAATATTTTTATCAAATAAGAGAAAAAAATATCTGAAGTACTATATGTCGAGACAATTTTCAACCATATTATCTACAATCCTGTTATTGCATCTTTAAAAATAAAAATCAGTTTTAACTCGTGCTTACTTTTAAAGCATATGCCTCTAATTTTAAACCACGCATATTTTTAACAATGACAAGCAACAGTGATGAAAATTATATAAAGAAGGAGGATGAAAATTATTTTGTCAGAAATTCAGGTAAAAAGGGGAGATTTGTTAGGGTTTTGCCTCGATTTTCTTACCATATTTGAGTTTTACTTTTTCTTTGAAGCAAAGTCAAAGTATTACCATAAATGTTTTTACTTTTTCTAAAATGAAAATAAAATTCTCTTCCATATTTGGCTTTCCCTTTTCTTGAAGAAAAAAGTATTTGACATCTATAAATTGAAGACCACCACCTTGTTATAACTAGAATACACAGAAAAATATTCACAATATAGTAATTTAAAGAGTTTTGTTTAGGGGAAGATTTTCTCTCTATAATTTTTATATACTTTATTAGTTTTTCCATATGTAGGTCAATTGGCTAAATCATATTAAAAGTTTATGCATATTTTAGTATACTTTTTAATTGTTTGATTTATCGTCGTTCAACAAAGTCTCTAGGGAGATTCTATGGAGATGTTTGAAGGTTAGAGGTGTATCGGTGACGTACACTATGACAATCAAATATATGTATGATGGAGCCACGACCAGAGTACAGACAGTAGGAAGAGATTCTGAGCACTTTCTAGTGACGATGGGGCTGCACCTGGGATCAACTTTTAGCCCATTCTTATTTTTCTTGGTGATAGATGGACTGTCGCCTAATGGGAGCTGCCATGATGTATGTTATTCGCAGATGACATAGTCCTGATTGATGAGACTCGCATTGTAGTGAACGCTAAGCTGGAGGTTTGGATACAGACTCTAGAGTCTAAAGGGTTCAGGCTAAGTAGAACCAAGATATAATACTTGGAGTGCAAGTTCATTAAAGAGAGAAACTTGGAGACAAACGTGGAGTTAAAGCTTGGTACTTAGGTCATTCTAAAGAAAGGAAGCTTCAAGTACCTCAGGTTTATTATCTAAGAGAATTGAGAGATTGATGACGATGTCACACATCGTATTGGAGAAGGATGGATGAAATAGAGGCTATCATCTGGAGTCATGTGCGACAAAAAGGTGTCACCAAAACTTAAAGGCAAATTTTATAGAGTGGTGGTTAGATCGATTAGGTTGTATGGGGTGGAGTGTTGACCAGTCAAAATTTCACACATCCAAAAGATAAAAGTTGTGTAGATTAGGATGTTGAGATGGATTGTTGACACCCAATTTTGACCCTCTCGTCCAGTCATTAACTGTAAAATTACACTAATTTTTCAAAATAATTTTAAACAATTTTTATAATAAAATGCAACAATAAAACGTTAATACATGCATAAATAAACAATTTAATAATGGCACCACATTTTACGAAGAGTATTAAGTACTTTGAGTCTCGCGCCCGCATTTATCAATTTTAAGCCCTATCATAATTCTATTAATTTTAATAAATTCAATAATAATAAACACGTAAATAAATAAATAATTTAGCAATGACGTCACGTCAAATAGTATAGTCGCATTTATTAATATCCAAAGCAATTTCATAAGCAATTGAAACCCCATTAATTCAATTTAACATCGCAAAGCATGCATAATAAATAAGATTTTAATAATGGTCTCGCATTATAAAGTATTAAGCACTAATCAATTAGCACGCCCGCATTTATTGTTATAATAATTTAAATCCAAGCTAAAACTAAGGGTGTATTAAAATAATTTAATAATAATTTATCACTAATTAAATAATACACCTAAAACTGTACCTAAACCCCACTAATTAAATAATAATTATCCCAAAACTTAACACCTAAATCCTTAATTTGCAGCCCAAATCTTGACCATGACTACTTTGACCCCTTTATTTCACTCCCTTGACTAAGCGAAATCCCTAAACAAACCCTTAAGCGCGGCACCTTATTTCCTTTCTCCTCCCCATTGTCAAAAACAAAACCTAAAGCAAGCAAAAACCTAGCAACCACCATCCACCCTTCAATCTTCCGCATATCACGCACAAAATATCACCAAATCTTACCCAAAACCATTCCCAAATCTTACCATCTTTAAGAACCACGAATCCATAATCAAAAGCTTACCAGATCAATACCCAAAAAATCACACCAAATCAGTAAAGAATAATACGCTCAAATCAGTCCAAAATCAAACCAAATCAGCCTTAAAATCCTACCAAAATCAGAACCCAATTGGAAACAATAAAAGGAACCAATCTACACATGCAATGACATCGGAGGAGACAGCGAATAACCCATCCAGGAACCAGTAAAAACATCCATCGAAAATCAGTTAATAATCCAAAAAATGGGCGAAAGATCCGAAATTATCAAAAGAAATGGCAAGAACCCACAACGAACGGAGAATCGCTAGAAATCATTTTTATAGAGGTTCTGCTTGCAAAGCAGAAACTTCATCCCTCAAATCGCATCGCATCGCAACTCTGAGTGAATCGACGACTTGATACGCTGTCTCGGTTCGCTGCCCGGAGAAGGTAAATTTATCACCCTTTCCGTCTTAGATTTCGTTTGATATTAATGCGTGTAATATGTGTTTCGTGCGATGGCTTAGTTATGTTTAGTTGATTGCTGAACATATTTAGTTAATTGTAGTTAGCATTCGCGACATTGTTTTTTATGTGCTTGTTGAATCTTCTGCTTGTTAATCATTTTAGATGTATTTGTTGTTTAATTATGATGTCGGATTAGTCTTTAACTAATCTAAGGCCATGTTATATGACGTGAATAATGGTTTGTTTTCATTGTCAAGAGTCACAATTCATGAATTTGGAGAACTCGATTTATTAAATATAGTTGATTCTCCACAATCTGTGAGATCACATAAACTCTAGTTGTTCTCGTCGGTTTTTGTCCATTTTTTATATATCTGGTTTAATTGGAATACATATGGTGTATGTCGAAGTGATACGACCCTATATGTTCCTGCGTATATCATATACATCACTGTCCAACGCATTTAGAGTCAAGAGTTATCGTGTGTCAAAATTGCATTCATGTCCGCACTTTACCTTTAACTTGTAACCATGTCTCATGTAGTGTATGTCTAGTTGGGTGTTCTAAACCTGTCCATGTTCTTCCCAATTGATAGGATAGATACCGTAGTGATGCTGGTCAGTATCTTGTTTTGTTCTAGTCATTTGGGTTGCCTTAAATGAAGATAAATAAGATGTGTGGGAATCTGCTTGCTTAACCTGAATTTTGTAATGCAAAATCCTGAACCAGGGGAATGGATGAATAGGCTGGAGTTTTATTATTTCTGAAATAATATAAAATGGCATTCTAGGCTTGGAAATCAACTTTCTTCATTTTGTGGCATCTGTTGAATATTTATGCATACTCTGTTAGTTCCTATAACATATCTACTTGTCTGTTTTCCTACTCAGTTCGTGTATGTGGCTTGAATTACTTTTCTATTTACTTTGGCATGTACTTGTTTGGTTGTGAGTGAACTGCGCCACTATTTTCTGAAGCTTGAGCATATTAAGTGATATCATATACTCCTAAGTCCTATCCCATGCATATTTTAAAACTAGTTTTACGGTAAAACTTGAAAATCAACGTTTGAAATTGCATATGTTATTCTCGACTGTTACAAATTTAAGTAGCAATTGGATTTTGGATGTATGTATAAATCCACGTGAGTGTCTTATTTACTCGCATTATTGATAAGTTTAGGCTTGTACTAATCCTTATCTTCTTCTTTTTGTTACATGAAATGCATTGGAGCAAAAAATGAAGAGTCTCATGGCGAGACTCATCACAAGCTACAACAAATGAAAACCCGCATCTATGTGCACTTCTCTATCCACATCAGCGATTCCAAAGCCACGAGCGTAATGACATCGCCACTCCTTGAGTCATCTTTATTTATTCTTTATTACATTCTATTTATTTGTTGTAATTATTTTGCCTAACATTACTAATTAGTAGAACACTAAGAATAGTTAAACCTTGAATCAACAATTAGAAAGTAATTGGGTGTTAGAAATTTTGTCTTCCCCTAGTTATTTATCTTAGACTTGATATGCATGTCTAAACTTTGCCATTAAAATTGCCTATCTAATCATAAGGTTAATGCATAACAAAAGAAATTGATTTTCTCTTAAATCACTAAATGACATTATAATTCATTTCATAAAAAAATTATCTTCTTATTATCAATTGTAAAAATATAGAATATTTATATCATACCTTGCATATGTTAATCAAAGTTGATTTTGCAAATGAAAGGCACATCTTTAGTAAATACATCAATTTTGCATCATTTTATAAATGCACACTTTAAGCTGCACGTATATTTTTGTAGCATTAGTCTTATAAATCTTTTATCAAAAAATGCATTCTTTCATAAAGTTCTTGCATCATCCTTTTAAACACGTATTTTCTATAGCATAATAATTTACCCTAGGTTTGGTAGGACAACCGCACGTTAGCGGATCTTAGAGGGTGTCTAATCTCTTCCCTCTAGATTAATAAAGAACCCTTATCCAGAATCTCACACTAGTTTTGCAGACCATTAAAATGAAGTTAATGTTGACTTTAACCTAGTTGACATTTAGGTGTCCTAATTCACCCAAACTAATTAGTTGGCGACTCCGCGAACCCTTTAGCACCTTTTACCTTTTAGTATTATTTAGCACTTAGCAACCTCTTAGCATTTTATTTTAGCACCTTTTAGCATTTTATTTTATTTTCTAACATTTTAGTAAGCAGGAGTTAGAAAATATCGCGCCCGAAAAAGGGCGTGACAGAAATGGCGACTCCGCTGGGGATTTGAGGTTCTTGACCATAGCAAACTTAGGTTTATTATTGTTTGACTTTATTTGCTTTTATTTGATTTAAATGCTTTAAAATCGCTTGCTTTAATTTTGTATGTTTAACTGTTCTAATTGCTATTTGCTTTTACTGCTTTCCTTAAACTGGCATTCCGCTCATATTTCTTCCACTCTGGAAAATTCACACTATCACACACTACATGCGAGGTGCGCTTGGTGCATCAGTAAAATTCTTTCTTCAAAACCCAAATTTAGGAGAGTTGGTAATATACGTGGAGTGCCCGGTCTAACCGGTGGCCGCGTAGCCTTCGCTCGAGTTGTCGCTCGGGAACGCTGCGTCGATAAAGCCAAATCTTAGAAACTCGGGATAGAGTTATACCACCATTTATTTTAAGGCATGCGTCATTTACCATAGGTGGTCGACTTGTATCGACACCACAATTAGGAAAACACCGAACTTGTCGACGGGTTTCTCAACCCAACGACCAACCAGTATATTATATGTAGCGTGACAATGATAGACAAATCCAAGCCTAATCATGTGTTACACCCCGTAATTACAGGACATGTTTTAAGAACGTACGTAAGAACTCAGAGGTATCAAGATTTGAGACTTGTAAAATTTTATCGAATTATGAAATTGTCGGAAAGCGTTTTGTTGTAGCGAATGGGAGGCGACACGTGTCACCCCTTAGATGATGCCTTGGACGATTTTTGCAAGGGCTAAAGGGTCATTGGACCTTTGTTGGCAAGACAAGTCTTGCAACTTGAAAGCTTGACATGTTTGACTTAGTCAAGGGGACAATTAGTCTTGATTTTTGTTAAGACCTCATCCTAGCCAACCATTTGTGCACACCTTGACCCTCCATGTCCCTATATAATACTAGTAGCAAGACAAGAGTTCCACACTTAGCTAAAATTCACAAAATTGGAAGAACATCACATTGTTGCTCTGGCTTCCCTCCATTTCAAAAGGAAGATTTTTCGTTTCTTGTCCATTAAGCCCCACACTTTAAACCAAGGTTCATGAGTGTTATGTAAGTATATCTCAATAGAAAATCCCGGAAAAAGAGAGTTTTCGTATTAGTCGCAAGGTGAAAACCTAATGGTTTTTCTAGGTTTTGGTTGGAAGTTTGAAGGAAAATTGTTGGTATGGTTCTAAGGGTCTCAAGTAGCGGATTGAAGTATCTTGGAGAGTCTACAAGTTGCTAAGAGCGACTTGGTTGAAGATTGGATTGAGAATCGTTAAGGTATAATCTTGTCCTTTAAGATGTTACAAGATTATATATTTTTGTTGTTGTTAGTTTTACACGTTCTCAACATGAAGTTGGTATGTAGAAGTTTATAAGTATTATGGAGTGCTTGTAGCTAAATTCGAAATGTTATATAAGCCACTTGAAAATTGGATTACTAATTGGTCGTTTATTAGAAATCGTCGCATGTTACCTACTTAGAGATTATGGATTGTTATAATCAAATGCGACTTGATATCATGTTATGCTACCAATTTGGATTGAAATGGAAATTTGATAAGAATTGGTATGGTTGAACTCAAGGTGGCCGAATTTGGACTTTTAGTTTGTTATTCATTTGTATTGGACTACTTTCTAAATTGTGAGCCAATTGGGAACATTTAGTTATTCATTGTATTGGAATACCTTCTATATTGTTGTGAGCCAATTGGGGCTGTTTGGTTATTGTATTCGGCCTTGAAAAGGTGGCAAAGTGAGTAGAAACAAAGGAGGTCTTTGTCAGATTTTCCGTAGAATTTAGCGACTTAGCACCTAAAATATTCTACGTATGAAGTAAGAAGTTAATGGGCGTATGGTGACCATTATAGGTTGATGTACTAAGTTTAGCGTATCTACTTGAAGAATGGAATAGCTCGAGGTGGAAGTACTTTGGAGCTTTTGCTCTTGTCGATAATCGTCGCGAGGTATGTGAACCTCTTCCTTCCTTTGGCATGATTATATGTATGGAATATACTTGTGGTATCATTTCATGTTTCCTTCTACTCTTAGAAGTTAAGAGGTAGTTATGTGATTTACTCTATGTAGAACTTTTCCTATCTTTTGAGCATGACTAGTTGCACGTATGTAGTGCGGTAGCGTCTGAAGACTATGATATTCTTTACTTGTTGTATGTAATGCCAAGTCGGGTGGGTTAGGAGATTAACTCACGTCTTTGAAAATAGTAAGGATGTCTTAAGTTGATTTTAAAGTTAATGGACTTGAAGAGTTTTAAAGTATGTGATACTTGTCCCGTTTTAAACGTATAAGTCCCTTGGATAGGAAATTGTTTATGGCTAAGGTATAAAGTGAATATAACGGCTTTATGGGAAGTTAGTTATATTTGCCTTATGGAAAGATAAATGACTTGACTATGTAAAAAGGCAACTTGATTTCTGGCATCAATTGCCTAGGGTTTTATAATAAAAGGAGTCACTTGTTTTCTAATGGTTAAGAGACTAATTGTATTTTTGAAAGTTATGAGAATTGATTTGAAAGTATATAATACTTGGTTTCAAAAAGTAGAAGTCTCTTGGTTATAAAAGGAACGTGTTAGTCTAAACCATAAAGGGTTATAACGGCTTTATGGAAGATTAAGAGAATGGTTTTCTCTAGTAAAGTAATCAAAGGAATAACTTGTTTTGGGTAAGGGCAAATTGGTTTAAAGGTACCAATTGCTTAAGGTTTTTAATAAAGAAGTCACTTGATTTAGAAGCGGTAATTGTATTTCTAAAAGGTATTGTGACTTGTCTTGAAGGTGGATAGGACTTGATACTACGGTGGTTAGTATCGGGAAGTTTTATTTGGAAAGGAGTCTTTTGAAAAGAATGTCGTCGTAGTACTTTGGCTTAGTTAATTGAGATTTAGCCTATATGTCTTTGGTGATAGCCTTTGAGTGCAAGTATTATGTTTTATTACGTTGCGCGACTCTCGGTTGGAGGGCGTTTGTCTTGTTATAAGTTACTTGGGCGTGCAAGCGGTGATGTGGGATTCGGGTATCTTAGTTATTTGTAGCACTTAGGTTAAATTCGGATTTTATAAAAGACATGGTAGTGCTTATGTCTTGTTTGATGGTCGGTCGAGATAGGGTAAGAGTATAAATGAGGCAAGCCCAGGCGTTATACCACTTCTCCGAGGGTAAGAGTATAAGTGAGGGTAAACCCAGAGCTGTACCACTGCTTTATGTGTTGTTTGTGACCGGTCGAGATAGGGTAAGAGTATAAATGAGGGCAAGCCCAGGCGTTATACCACCTTCTCCGGGGTAAGAGTATAAATGAGGGCAAGCCCAAGGCGTTATACCATAACTTTACCATTCTCGGGGTGAGAGTATAAATGAGGCAAGCCCAGGCGTTATACCACTGTTTTGATTGATATTATGGGCGTGAGACCCGTGGTTATATTTTACACTTTTAGTATCGGCGGTGATGGGGATTCCACGGGCATGCTTTGATATTGGTGTGACTTGATCGCGTCGGTTTGGGCGGGTAGTATATGTGTCCTCGTAGTGGGCGGACTATGTTATGAAAGATAAGTAAGTTAGGCAGAAATGAACTTAATGACTTCTCCTAAGTAAATGCGTAAGATATGGCTATAACTCTTAATGGAATGCAAAAAGATATTGATGTGAAATTAAGTTCATAAGTGGTAATGACACGGCGGGGATCAGTATGTATTTTTATACTTGTCCTTGTCATTCTTTTATGCTGATTATGATCATTTCTTGTATGTTGTTTACATTCCATATTCGGTACTGTTATGCGACCCCTTCGGGGCTGCGTTAAATGCCGCGAGTTTTAGGTACCAGGTTGGTGATCGCTCTTAGGATCTCGGTTGATTATTGAGAAAGCTCCATTTGCTCGGAGGCTTAGCTCTTGATGCAGTTTTCCACGAGGTAGTAGATTCATGTACATTCGGGGTATGGCGGGGCCTGTCCGCCACGATGGTTATGTTAAAACTCTTAGAGTGCAGTAGTCACATATTGTGGGTTAGTTTGTAAAGAAATGAGGCAAGCTGCCGGTTGTTCTTATATATGTTCGGAAGGTAGCACTGTCGGCTAACTTTGTTGTTTTACTTAGATGTTTTATTTTTAAGTTTCATGTATGTTCGCTGATTTTCTCGATGTTTACGTAAGGGTGCCTGGTAGGGCACGATCGCGATCGAGGTCGGTCGTGACAAAAGTGGTATCGAGCGATTAGTCCTCGGAAAGTGTCTGAGGCCGTGTCTAGTAAGTCTTGATTATCGGTGTGTTGTGCACCACATCTATAATCGGGAGGCTGCGGACATTTAGGATTAGTTTCCATTCTTCTCACTCTGAGATCGTGCGATAGAGGCGTGTTGTTAGGAGTCGTCTCTCACTAACGAGTTATATTGATTGCGAGCGAGAAAGCGTGATGACCGGGAAGGACTATGTGGATTGCGTATCGGGTTGGTAATGATTATAGTATAGTTGGTATTGTGACATACGTCTATACGGAGTTATGTATGAAGTCGACGCGTGTTGCCTAGAATGATTTTAGATTACGGGAATCGGTAAAGACTAACTAGATCACAGGGAAGGTATGGAATAGTTAATGAATTTTCGCCAAGGTCTTGTGTTTTATTTTGAGATAATTGGGAAAAGATGAAACATGCGATAGGGTAGTGGACCTTAGAAGCCATATTAAGGAACCTAACGGAATGTCGTGTTAATAGATCAAGCTGCGTAGTATGCTTGAGAATTATACGGATAAGGCACGTATAGAGTAAGTAATGGTTGTTGTGATCGAGACTGACATGGTTATGGTTTTATGAGAAGTTTTGTACCGTTCTGGGGGTGATAAGGTAAGGTGGGAGCGTGGAGTGCGAGCCTAAGAATATTGATTCGCTTGAGACCTTAGGTATATAAGGTTTTCTCTGTGATAAGATTTTAAGTCGGACGAGGATAAGAGTTAAGTGCGTATTTGAGTGGTTGAGGACTGTGCGGGTCTCCGCGCTGGAATGGAGTGGGATCGGTTGGTAGTAGTTCCATTGCGTGGCCAGTCACGAGTGCAAGGCCAAGTCTAGTTAATTGTTTCTGGAGTTGGGGCGCGTTCCCGGGAACCAGGTAGTGGCGGAAATGACCTTATATTGTTTCATAGAGTGACTCAGATTAGAGGCGAATAGGTATGGAAGTTATGTATGTATGTTAGAAGGAGTTGGAAATGCGAAAAGGTAACCTCTTTTGGGCTTGTGATGGGCGGGTATGCGTGTCAAGGTATTAGGGACATGTGTGGCATTGTTGGTATGTCGGGGTTGTGAAAGGAACTATGTCGCTAATTATAAGTTTGACTCGAAAGAACATTCGAGGGCGAATGTTTCTAAGGGGAAGAATGTTACACCAGTAATTACAGACATGTTTTAGAACGTGCGTAAGAACTTCGGAGGTATCAAGATTTGAGACTTGTAAAATTTTATCGGAATTATGAAATTATCGGAAAACGTTTTGTTGTGACGAATGGAAGGGCGACACGTGTCACCCCCCCTTAGATGATGCCTTGGACGATTTTTGCAAGGGCTAAAGGGTCATTGGACCTTTGTTGGCAAGACAAGTCTTGCACTTGAAAGCTTGACATGTTTGACTTAGTCGAGGGGACAATTAGTCTTGATTTTGTTAAGACCTCATCTAGTAACCATTTGTGCACACCTTGACCCTCCATGTCACTATATAATACTAGTAGCAAGACAAGAGTTCCACACAGCTAAAATTCACAAAATTGGAAGAGCATCACATTGTTGCTCTCGGCTTCCCTCCATTTTCAAAAGGAAGATTTTCGTTTCTTGTCCATTAAGCCCTACACTTTAAACCAAGGTTCATGAGTGTTATGTAAGTATATCTCAATAGAAAATCCGGAAAAAGAGAGTTTTTCGTATTAGTCGCAAGGTGAAAACCTAATGGTTTTTCTAGGTTTTGGTTGGAAGTTTGAAGGAAAATTGTTGGTATGGTTCTAAGGGTCTCAGTAAGCGGATTGAAGTATCTTGGAGAGTCTCTAAGTTGCTAAGGAGCGACTTGGTTGATGATTGGATTGAGAATCGTTAAGGTATAATCTTGTCCTTTAAGATGTTACAAGATTATATATTTTTGTTGTTATTAGTTTTACGTTCTCAACATGAAGTTGGTATGTAGAAGTTTATAAGTATTATGGAGTGCTTGTAGCTAAATTCGAAATGTTATATAAGCCACGAAAATTGGATTACTAATTGGTCGTTTATTAGAAATAAATCGCATGTTACCTACTTAGAGATTATGGATTGTTATAATCAAATGCGACTTGATATCATGTTATGCTACCAATTTGGATTGAAATGGAAATTTGATAAGAATTGGTATGGTTGAACTCAAGGTGGCGAATTTGGACTTTTAGTTTGTTATTCATTTGTATTGGACTACTTTCTAAATTGTGAGCCAATTGGAACATTTAGTTATTCATTGTATTGGAATACCTTCTATATTGTTGTGAGCCAATTGGGGCTGTTTGGTTATTGTATTCGGCCTTGAAAAGGTGGCAAAGTGAGTAGAAACAAAGGAGGTCTTTGTCCGATTTTCAGTAGAATTTAGCGACTTAGCACCTAAAATATTCTACGTATGAAGTAAGAAGTTAATGGGCGTATGGTGACCATTATAGGTTGATGTACTAAGTTTAGCGTATCTACTTGAAGAATGGAATAGCTCAGGTGGAAGTACTTTGGAGCTTTGCTACTTGTCGATAATCGTCGCGGTATGTGAACCTCTTCCTTCTTTGGCATGATTACATGTATGGAATATACTTGTGGTATCATTTCATGTTTCCTTCTACTCTTAGAAGTTAAGAGGTAGTTATGTGATCTACTACATGTAGAACTTTTCCTATCTTTTGAGCATGACTAGTTGCATTATGTAGTGCGGTGGGCGTCTGAACTATGATATTCTTTACTTGTTGTATGTAATGCCAAGTCGGGTGGGTTAGGAGATTAACTCACGTCTTTGAAAATAGTAAGGATGTCTTAAGTTGATTTTAAAGTTAAGGGACTTGAAGAGTTTTAAAGTATGTGATACTTGTCGTTTTAAGCGTATAAGTCCCTTGGATAGGAAATTGTTTATGGCTAAGGTATAAAGTGAATATAACGGCTTTATGGGAAGTTAGTTATATTTGCCTTATGGAAAGATAAATGACTTGACTATGTAAAAGGCAACTTGATTTCTGGCATCAATTGCCTAGGGTTTTATAATAAAAGAGTCACTTGTTTTCTAATGGTTAAGAGACTAATTGTATTTTTGAAAGTTATGAGAATTGATTTGAAAGTATATAATACTTGGTTTCAAAAGTAGAAGTCTCTTGGTTATAAAAGGCGTGTTAGTCTAAACCATAAAGGGTTATAACGGCTTTATGGGAAGTTGGTTATAACGGCTTTATGGAAGATTAAGAGAATGGTTTTCTAGTAAAGTAATCAAAGGAATAACTTGTTTTGGGTAAGGCAAATTGGTTTAAAGGTACCAATTGCTTAAGGTTTTTAATAAAGAAGTCACGATTTAGAAGCGGTAATTGTATTTCTAAAAGGTATTGTGACTTGTCTTGAAAGGTGGATAGGACTTGATACTACGGTGGTTAGTATCGGGAAGTTTTATTTGGAAAGAGTCTTTTGAAAGAGATATGCGTGCGTAGTACTTTGGCTTAATTGAGATTTAGCCTATATGTCTGGTGATAGCCTTTGAGTGCAAGTATTATGTTTTATTACGTTGCGACTCTCGGTTGGAGGGCATTGTCTTGTTATAAGTTACTTGGGCGTGCAAGCGGTGATGTGGGATTCCACGGGTATCTTAGTTATTTGTAGCACTTGGGTTAAATTCGGATTTTATAAAGACATGGTAGTGCTTATGTCTTGTTTGATGGTCGGTCGAGATAGGGTAAGAGTATAAATGAGGCAAGCCCCAGGCGTTATACCACCTACTCGGGGTAAGAGTATAAGTGAGGGTAAACCCCAAGACGCTGTACCACTTGCTTTATGTGTTGTTTGTGGCCGTCGAGATAGGGTAAGAGTATAAATGAGGGCAAGCCCAGGCGTTATACCACCTTCTCGAGTAAGAGTATAAATGAGGGCAAGCCCAAGGCGTTATACCCCCGCTTTACCACCTTCTCGGGGTGAGAGTATAAATGAGGCAAGCCCCAGGCGTTATACCACTGTTTTGATTGATATTATGGGCGTGAGACCCGTGGTTATGTTTTACACTTTTAGATGTCGGCGGTGATGGGGATTCCACGGGCATGCTTTGATATTGGTGTGACTTGATCGCGTCCCGTTTGGTCGGGTAGTATATGTGTCCCTCGTAGTGGGCGGACTATATTATGAAAGATAAGTAAGTTAGGCAGAAATGAACTTAATGACTTCTCCTAAGTAAATGCGTAAGATATGGCTATAACTCTTAATGGAATGCAAAAAGATATTGATGTGAAATTAAGTTCATAAGTGGTAATGACACGGCGAGGATCAGTATGTATTTTTATACTTGTCCTTGTCATTCTTTTATCTGATTATGATCATTTCTTGTATGTTATTTACATTCCATATTAAATTTTTGTTATCGACCCGCCCGAGGCTGCGTTCATGCCCGCAGGTTTTAGGTACCAGGTTGGTGATCCTTGCTCTTAGGATCTCGGTTCAGTTATTGAGGGAAAGCTCCATTTGCTCCGGAGGCTTAGCTCTTGGTACGATTTTCCCTTAGGTAGTAGATTCATGTACATTCAGGGGTATGGCGGGGCCTGTCGCCACGATGGTATGTTAAAACTCTTAGAGTGCGTAGTCACATATTGTGGGTCAGTTTGTAAAAGAAAGAGGCAAGCGCCGGTTGTTCTTATATATGTTCGGGAAGGTAGCCCATCGGCTAACTTTGTTTTACTTCCGATGTTTTATTTTTAAGTTTCATGTATGTTCCGCTGATTTTCTCTGATGTTTACCTGTAAGGGTGCCCAGGTAGGGCACCAGTCGCGGTCCCGGGGTCGGGTCGTGACATCATGACATGCTGAAATTGGAAAAAAGTGCACCGTCATTTGGTCGTCATTTCCAACAAAAGCATTACAATTTGACGGCTTGGACAAATCTATCATAGCCTCGCATATGTGACGTTTAGGTCTACCTCTGGCATAAGAGAGGTCCCATGCGTGTTAAAGTTCGCTTTTATTTGTTGCTTTGTGTGATAATGATTGCTATGTGCTACTTACATTCTTGCAAATAATTATATGTCTATACTAACATGGTTTACTGCATTTTAAATATCTTTCCTCCCCAACCTAAGGTCGATTCGTATTTGACTAAGAGGTGGAAGAATGCACGTACTTCGCAAGATCAAAGACACAATCACCCAGCAGATGATGCATGCAGAGCACATAAATATTCTAAAATGGGGCCTGAAAATGAAGCGGGGTTGCAGATCCAAGCAAGCGGCGTCCAGAGCATCAAAGCTGCAAAGTCAATACGAATGATCGCCTCCCTCCCCAAAACTCACAAGTTTTCTTTGAGCGCAGGTTCTTCATATTAGCAGAAGCAGAAAATACAACAAAAGGTTCCTCGTATTAGCAGAAGCAGAAAAAATAGCACAAGAAAGTTATTCATGTTAGCATAAGCAGAAAACACAACAATAAGCAGAAGCAGAAAGAAACAACAGAAGCAGACAGACATCAACAATCAAAGTTCAAATTCCGCAACAAAGTCTAGCGCATCAGTTCGGGCATATAGTCAAATTGCAATCCATGCAGTGCACAAACGCACAACAAAGACATCATGTCAATCCATACGGTTCACAAAATGCATTACAACAACATCTCAGCAGTTGCAACATTTACAATGTCCGCCCAATGACAACATCTCAGCATTCACAACATCGCGTATCATACGGGCGACATCCTACCGAGAATAACATCTTTTCATATATTCATCGTATCGTTTTATGATTTATGCACTAATTATTTTTCAAACTTAGCTTGCAGAATATTTATGCCACAGGAACAGCAGCAACACGTCCAGACAACGACGTCATCAACATTACGTTCACGCAACGATGTCATCAGCTTACATCTACGCAATGACGCCATCAGCATTACATCTACGCAACGGCGTCGGCCACGCGTTGGGCTCTGGCGTCGCCAACACAACACGACCGTGCAACCGCGTCATCGGACAACACGTCCGAACAGCGTCATCAACGTAACACGTCCGAACGCGGCGTCGCGACAACACGTCCGAGCAATGGCGTTATCGGCAACACGTCGAACAACGGCGTCATCGGCCTGCAGCGTTGCACAACGGCGCCGTCAATCACATCTTCATCGCATTACGGGATGACAATCATATCTACGACGCATTTATTGTATATTTATGCTTTATTACATTTCTTAGCGATTATGCACTAACTTTTTTAAGCTTTAGCCTACAGGACCCTCAATTTACAGGAGTATCAGAAGCATCGTCAATACTATGATGCCATCAGCATCGTCAACACCATGACACCATCGTGAATGCACCAACACCATGGCGCCACGGATCGTCAACACCACGACCCATCAGCTTGACATAATGACGTCGCTAGTATCAACAAAATGACGCCACCAGCATCTGCAACAACGACACCTTCAGCACATTACAACATCCCTACCCACCAAAATCACATTCAAGCTCTACCATTTTTATCTTAAAATTTATGCACTAATTTTTCTTAAGCTTTAGCCGACAGGGTCCTTAATTTCTGAGAGCAGTTTAGCGTCTGGCATGGACGACATCAGCAATCACGGCATTCAGCAAGCATTCGCAGCATCCTGCAAGTCCGTGCTGAGACTACATCAACAATCGCAACATTCAGCAAGCATTCGCAGCATCCAGCAAGTCCGTGCAGAGACTATATCAGCAATTGCAGCATTCAACAAGCATTCGCAGCATCCAGCAAGTCCGTGCAGAGACTACATCATCAATCACATCTTCATCGCATTACACAAGATGATAATCATATCTACCTGACCGCATTTATTGTATATTTATGTTTTATTACTTTTCTTAGCAGTTATGCACTAACTTTTTCTTAAGCTTTAGCCTACAGGACCCTCAATTTATAGGAGTATCAGAAGCATCGTCAATACTATGACGCCATCAACATCGTCAACACCATGACGCCATCAGAATGCACCATCAACACCATGACGCCACCAGCTTCAACATAATGGCGTCGCTAGTATCAACACAATGACGCCACCAGCATCTGCAACAACGACACCTTCAGCACATTACAACATCCCTACCCACAAAAATCACATTCAAGCTCTACCATTTTTATCTTAAAATTTATGCACTAATTTTTCTTAAGTTTTAGCCGACAGGGTCCTTAATTTACAGGAACAGTTTCAGCACGTCTGGGCATTGGACGACATCAGCAATCACGGCATTCAGCAAGCATTCGCAGCATCCAGCAAGTCCGTGCAGAGACTACATCAACAATCGCAATATTCAGCAAGCATTCACAACATCCAGCAAGTCCGTGTAGAGACTATATCAACAATCGCAGCATTCAACAAGCATTCGCAGCATCCAGCAAGTCCGTGCAGAGACTACATCAGCAATCGCAGCATTCAGCAATCATTCACAGCATCTAGCAAGTCCGTGTAGAGGCTACGTTAGCATTAGCAATATTCAACAAGCATTCACGGCGTCCGGCAAGTCGTGCGAGATGATATCGGCATTCGCGGCATCCCGCAAGTCCGGCAGACGACATCGGCATTCGGCGTCTACACATCATAGGGGCGACATCTTTACTCACAAAATTTTATTTTTCATATATTCATTATTTTGATTTACAGATATTGTCACGACGACCGGGACGCCGGTGCCCTACACAGGCACTTACGAATAACGTCGGAGAAAATCAGCGGAACATACATGAAACTTATAAATAAAACATCGGAGTAAAACAACAAAGTTAGCCGATAGGCTACCTTCCGAACATATATAAATACAACAAGCGGTTGCCTCATTTCTTTTACAAAGCGACCTGATATGTGACTACAGGACCTCTAAGAGTTTTAACATAACCCGCTGCGGCGGGGCCCCGCCATACCACGAATATACATGAATCTACTACCTCGGAAAGCCGTGCAAGAGCTAAGCCTCCGAGCAAATGGAGCTTTCTCTCAGCGAGCGAGATCCTAAGAGCGAGGATCACGACACAGTACCTAAAACTGCGGGCATGAACGCGACCCCAGAAGTCGATCTAACAGTGCAGATATGGAGCGAAATAACGTCTAAGAAATGCGATCATAGCATGCAAAGAAACGTGGCAAGTATAAAAGTACCTACAGATCTGCCGTGTCATTACCACTTATGAACTTAATCGTAGCTTATCATCATTTCCATTTTCAATAAAGCTATAGTCACACTCTTATGTACATGATTTAGGAAAATCATTAAGTTCATTACCATATAACTTACTTAACTTTCATAACACAATCCGCCCCTTTATGTGGAGGACGCGTATCTTACCCGCCCGATTCGGACGCGATCAAGTCACACGAAAATAGCAAAGGGTGGCCGTGGAATCCCCATCGCCGTAAGCTATAAGTGTCAAATATAACCATGGGTCTCACGCCCATAATATCAATCTGCCTGTGGAATCGCCGCCGGCTGGCGATCCATGATATAATATAACACGAATAGGCATACATGAGCACTAAGTCCCACGGTGGTATAAGCGTCTTGGGGTTTACCCTCACTTATACTCTTACCACGGAGAAGGTGGTAAGCGGTGGTATAGCGTCTTGGGGTTTACCTCACTTATACTCTTACCTGGAGAAGGTGGTATAACGTCTTGGGGCTTGCCCTCATTTATACTCTTACCCTATCTCAACTGGCCGTGAAACAACACATAAAGCGGTGGTGCAGCGTCTTGGGGTTTACCTCACTTATACTCTTACTGGAGAAGGTGGTATAACGTCTTGGGACTTGCCCTCATTTATACTCTTACCCTATCTCGTGACCATCAAACAGACATAAGCACTACCTGTCTTTTATAAAAATCCGAATTTAACCCAGTACTACGAATAACGGAAGCATACGTGGAATCCCACATCATGTCGGTGCGTCCAAGTAGCTTACCAAGGCGGTAGGCCCTCCGTGAGTCGCGGCAGCGTAATAAAACATAATACTTGCACTCAAAGGCTATCACCCGACACATAGGCTAATTCTCAATTAACCAAGCCAAAGTACTTATCAAGGCACAAATAGAATAATTCTCATTTAACAAGCCTAAGTACTAATGCGTACATTCTTTTCAAAAGACTCTTTCCAAATAACACTTCGATACTAACAAGTAGTATCAAGTCCTATTCACCTTTCAAGACAAGTCACAATACCTTTTAGAAATACGATTACAGAACCTAAATCAAGTGACTTCTTATTTAAAACCTTAAGCAATTGGTACCTTTAAAACAATTTGCCCTTCCTTAACAAGTTATTTCTTTGATTACTTTATTAGAAAATCATTCTCTTAACCTTCCATAAAGCCGTTATAACCAACTTCCCATAAAGCCGTTATAACCCTTTATGGTTTAGACAACACGTTCCTTTTATAACCAAGAGACTTCTACTTTTGAAACCAAGTATTAAATACTTTCAAATAAATTCTCATAACTTTCAAAAATACAAATAGTCTCTTAACCTTTAGAAAACAAGTGACTCCTTTTATTATAAAACCTTAGGCAATTAATGCCTTAAAAATAAGTGGCCTTTTCACTAAAATCAAATCACTTATCTTTCCATAAGTCAAATATAACTAACTCCCCATAAAGCCGTTATATTCACTTTATACCTTAGCCAAAAACAATTTCCTATCCAAGGGACTTATACGTTTAGAACGGAACAAGTATCACATACTTGGAAACTCTTCAAGTCCCTTAACCTTAATAAAACTTAAGACATCCTTACTATTTTCAAAGAAGTGAGTTGATCTCCTAACCCACCATACTTGGCATTACATAAAACAAGTAAAGAATATCATAGTCTTGTACGTCTACCGTACTACATACGTACAACTAGTCATGCTCCAAAGATAGGAAAAGTTCTACATAGAGTAAATCACATAACTACCTCTTAACTTCTAAGAGTAGAAGGAAACATGAAATGATACCACAAGTATATTCCATACATAGAATCATGCCAAAGGAAGGAAGAGGTTCACATACCTCGCGACGATTGTCGACAAGTAGCAAAATGCTCCAAAGTACCTCAACCTTGATAGCTATTCCACTCTCCAAGTAGGATACGCTATACTTAGTACTTCAGCCTATAATGGTTACAATACGTCCATTAACCTTCTTACTTCACACGTAGAATATTCTAAGTGCTACGTCACTAAATTCTACGGAAAATCGGACAGCACTTCCTTTGTGTTTACTTATTTTGCCACCTTTTTCAAGGCCGAATACAATAACCAAACAGCCCCAATTGGCTCACAATTTCTATAAGGTACTCGATAAAAACTAAGCACTGATTGGCTCACAATTTAGAAAGTAGTCCAATACAAATGAAAAACAAACTAAATGTCCAATTCGGCTAACTTGAAATACTACAACATCAATTCTTATCCAATGTTAGCATAACATGATATCAAGTCGCCACCAATTATAACTACTATAATCTCTAAGTAGGTAACATGCGACGATTTCTAATAAACGACCAATTAGTAATCCAATTTTCAAGTGGCTTATATAATATTTCGAATTTAGCTACAAGCACTCCTCAATACTTATAAACTTCAACTTAACCACTTCATGCTAGCAACATGTAAAGCTAACAACAACAATATAAAAATCTTGTAACACTTTCAAAGAACAAGATTATACCTCAACGAATTGTAACCCAATCTTCAAAACCGAAGTTGCTCCTTAGCAACCTAGAGCCTCATCAAGACACTTCAATCCGCTCCTTGAGACCCTTAGAACCACATCAACAACTTTCCTTCAAACCATCAATCCAAAACCTAGAAAGTCTCTAGGTTTTCTCTTTGCGACTAATACGAAAACTCTCTTTTTCCGGGATTTTTCTATTGAGATACACTTACTATACCCTCATGAACCTTGGTTTAAAGTGGGGAATTAAAAGAACAAGGAACAAATTTTTCTCCTTCTAATGCTAAGTGAACCCGAGAGCTAAGCCTATGCTCTTCCAATTTTTGTGTGAAATTTCAAGTGTTGGCTCTCTCTCTAGCACTACTAGTAATATAAAGAGTAAAGGATGGTCAAGATATCACCAAATGTGAGGCTTGGATAAGCTCTTAGTAAGTCAAGACTTATTGACTAATTGACTTGGTCAAGAATGTCATGCTACACAAGTTGCAAGACTTTAGTCATCCAAGACTTAAGGTAAATGACCAAAATGGCCATGCCATTTCGTCCAAGGCAAAGCTAAGGGGGTGACACGTGTTTCCCTCCCGTTAAATGCAATATTTCGTTTCCGACCATTTCCAAAATTCCGCTAAATAATTACTCGTCTCGAACCTTAACATTTTGAATTCTTACTTACATTCTTATAAACATATCACGAAATTCCGGTGTAACATTCTTCCCTTAGAAACATTCGCCCCGAATGTTCTTTCGAGTCAATCTTTATAATTTGCGACATAGTTTCCTTTCACAACCGTCGTACCAACAATGCCACACATGGCCCTAATACTGTACGCGTACTCGTCCTCTTAAGCCCAAAAGAGATTATCTTTTAGTACTTCCAACTCATACTAGCATACATACATAACTTCCATACCGATTCGGCCTCAAATCTTTGGAGTAACTCTATAAAACAATATAAGGCCATTTCCGGCCATGACTGGTTCGGTGGAACGTCCACGAACCCTTAAAACAATTAACTAAACTTGGGCCTTGCGCCGTGACTGTCACGTGGCGGAACTACTACCAGATCCCACTCCATTCCGGGCCATGGGAGACCGTACAGGTCCTCAACCACTCGGTGTCGCACTTAACTCTTATCCTCGTGCGACTTAAAATCTTATTGCAGAGAAAACTTTATACATCTAAGGTCTCGGCAATTATCAATATTCTTAGGCTCGCAATTTCCATGCTCCCAGCCTATCTTATCATCCCCCCCAGTAAACGGGTACAAAAACTTCTCACAAAACCATAACCATGTTGTCTCGATCACAACAACCATTATTTACTCTATACAGGCCTCATCCGTATAATCCTCTTAAGCTTACTACGACTTAATCTATTAACATGACATTAGTTAGGTTCCTTAATATGGCTTCTTAAGGGTTCACTACCCTATCGAATATTCATCCTTTCCCAATTATCTCGAAATAAAACACAAAACCTTGGCGAAAATTCATTAACTATTCCATACCTTCCCGGTATCTAGTTAGTCTTTACCGATTCCTGGTAATCTAAAATCATTCTAGGCAACACGCGTCTGACCCTCATACATAACTCCGTAGAGATGTATGTCACAATACCGACTATACTATAATCATTACCAACCTGGATACGCAATCCACCACATCTTTCTGGGTCATCACGCTTTACCGTGGCTGAAACAACATAACTGTTAGGGAGGACGACCACAACAACACGCTCTATCGCACGATCTCGAGTGAGAAGAATGGAAACCAATCCTAAATGTCCTGCAACCTCACGATTATAGATGTGGTGCGCAACACACCGATAATCAAGACTCTACTGACACGGTGCAGACACTTTCGAGGACTAAGCGCTCGATACCACTTTTGTCACGACCGACCGGGACGCGGCGGTGCCCTACGGGCACCCTTACGTAAACGTCGGATAAAATCAGCGAACATACATGAAACTTATAAATAAAACATCGGAGTAAAACAGCAAGTTAGCCGAGTAGCTACCTTCACGAACATATATAAATACAACCAAGCGGTTGCCTCATTTCTTTTACAAAGCGACCCACAATATGTGACTACGGACCTCTAGAGTTTTAACATAACCCGCTGGCGGGCGGGGCCGCCATACCTGAATATACATGAATCTACTACCTCGAGGAAAACCGTGTACCAAGAGCTAAGCCTCGGAGCAAATGGAGTTTTCTCTCAAAAGCCGAGATCCTAAGAGCAAGGATCACCAACACGTACCTAAAACTGCGGGCATGAACGCAGCCCCGAAGGTCGATACAACAGTGCGAATATGGAGCGAAATAACGTCTGATAAGCGGTCATAGCGTACAAAAGAACGCAGGGCAAGTATAAAAGTACTACGGATCGCCGTGTCATTAACACTTATGAACTTAATCGTATCTTATCATCATTTCCCATTTTCAATAAAAGCTATAGTCACACTCTTATGTACATGATTTAGGAAAATCATTAAGTTCATTACCATATAAATTACTTAACTTTCATAACACAATCCGCCTTTATGTGGAGGGACGTATCTTACGGCCCAATTCGTGACGCGATCAAGTCACACAAAATAGCAAAGGGTGGCGTGGAATCCCATCATCGCTGCGACTATAAGTGTCAAATATAACCATGGGTCTCACGCCCATAATATCAATCTGCGTGGAATCCTTCCTCACCGGCGATCCATGATATAATATAACACCAATAGGCATACATGAACACCAAGTCCAGCGGTGGTATAGCGTCTTGGGGGTTTACCCCTCACTTATACTCTTACCCTGGAGAAGGTGGTAAAGCAGGTGGTATAGCATCTTGGGGGTTTACCTCACTTATACTCTTACGGAGAAGGTGGTATAACGTCTTGGGGCTTGCCGCCATTTATACTCTTACCCTATCTCAACCTGGTCGACAACACATAAAGCGGTGGTACAGCGTCTTGTGGGTTTACCCCTCACTTATACTCTTACCCTGGAGAAGGTGGTATAACGTCTTGGGACTTGCCCCTCATTTATACTCTTACCCTATCTCGTGACCATCAAGCGGACATAAGCACTACCGCGTCTTTTATAAAAATCCGAATTTAACCAGTACTACGAATAGCGGAAGCATGCGGTGGAATCCCACATCACTGTCGGTACGTCCAAGTAGCTTACCACAAGACAGCCGGCCCTCCAACTGAGAGTCGCGTCAACGTAATAAAACATAATACTTGCACTCAAAGGCTATCACCAGCACACATAGGCTAATTCTCAATTAACCAAGCCAAAGTACTTATCAAGGCACAAATAGAATAATTCTCATTTAACAAGCCTAAGTACTACGTACGTACATTCTTTTCAAAAGACTCCTTTCCAAATAACACTTCCCCGATACTAACAACCGTAGTATCAAGTCCTATTCACCTTTCAAGACAAGTCACAATACCTTTTTAGAAATACAATTACCGGCTTCTATATCAAGTGACTTCCTTATTTAAAACCTTAAGCAATTGGTACCTTTAAAACAATTTGCCCTTCCTTAACACAAGTTATTTCTTTGATTACTTTATTAGAGAAAATCATTCTCTTAACCTTCCATAAAGCCGTTATAACCAACTTCCCATAAAGCCGTTATAACCCTTTATGGTTTAGACCAACACGTTCCTTTTATAACCAAGAGACTTCTACTTTTTGAAACCAAGTATTAAATACTTTCAAATAAATTCTCATAACTTTCAAAAATACAAATAGTCTCTTAACCTTTAGAAAACAAGTGACTCCTTTTATTATAAAACCTTAGGCAATTAATGCCTTAAAAATAAGTGGCCTTTTCACTAAAATCAAATCACTTATCTTTCCATAAGTCAAATATAACTAACTCCCATAAAGCCGTTATATTCACTTTATACCTTAGCCAAAAACAATTTCCTATCGAGGACTTATACGTTTAGAGCGGAACAAGTATCACATACTTGGAAACTCTTCAAGTCCCTTAACCTTAATAAAACTTAAGACATCCTTACTATTTTCAAAGAAGTGAGTTGATCTCTAACCCACGGACTTGGCATTACATAAAACAAGTAAAGAATATCATAGTCTTGACGTCTCACGTACTACATCGTCTGACTAGTCATGCTCCAAAGATAGGAAAAGTTCTACATAGAGTAAATCACATAACTACCTCTTAACTTCTAAGAGTAGAAGGAAACATGAAATGATACCACAAGTATATTCCATACATAGAATCATGCCAAAGGAAGGAAGAGGTTCACATACCTCGCGACGATTGTCGACAAGTAGCAAAATGCTCCAAAGTACCTCAACCTTGATAGCTATTCCACTCTCCAAGTAGGATACGCTATACTTAGTACTTCACCCTATAATGGTTACAATCGTCCATTAACCTTCTTACTTCACACGTAGAATATTCTAAGTGCTCGTCACTAAATTCTACGGAAAATCTGACAAAGACTTCCTTTGTGTTTACTTATTTTGCCACCTTTTTCAAGGCGAATACAATAACCAAACAGCCCCGATTGGCTCACAATTTCTATAAGGTACTCGATAAAAACTAAATGACCCCAATTGGCTCACGATTTAGAAAGTAGTCCAATACAAATGAAAAACAAACTAAAAGTCCAATTCGGCTAACTTGAAATACTACAACATCAATTCTTATCCAATGTTAGCATAACGTGATATCAAGTCGCCACCAATTATAACTACTATAATCTCTAAGTAGGTAACGTGCGGCGATTTCTAATAAGCGACCAATTAGTAATCCAATTTTCAAGTGGCTTATATAACATTTGAATTTAGCTACAAGCTCTCAATACTTATAAACTTCAACTTAACCACTTCATGCTAGCAACATGTAAAGCTAACAACAACAATATAAAAATCTTGTAACACTTTCAAAGAACAAGATTATACCTCAACGAATTGTAACGATCTTCAAAACCGGTTGCTCCTTAGCAACCTAGAGCCTCATCAAGACAACGATCAGCTCCTTGAGACCACTTAGAACCACATCAACAACTTTCCTTCAAACCTTGATCCAAAACCTAGAAAGTCTCTAGGTTTTCTCTTTCGACTAATACGAAAACTCTCTTTTTCCGGATTTTCTATTGAGATACACTTACTATACCCTCATGAACCTTGGTTTAAAGTGGGAATTAAAAGAACAAGGAACAAATTTTTCTCCTTCTAATGCTAAGTGAACCAGAGAGCTAAGCCTATGCTCTTCCAATTTTTGTGTGAAATTTCAAGTGTTGTCTCTCTCTAGCACTACTAGTAATATAAAGAGTAAAGGATGGTCAAGATATCACCAAATGTGAGGCTTGGATAAGCTCTTAGTAAGTCAAGACTTATTGACTAATTGACTTGGTCAAGAATGTCATGCTACACAAGTTGCAAGACTTTAGTCATCCAAGACTTAAGGTAAATGACCAAAATGGCCAGGCCATTTCGTCCAAACAAAGCTAAGGGGGTGACACGTGTTGCCCTCCGTTCGTCATGATATTTCATTTTCAGACCATTTACATATTTCCGCTAAATAATTACTCGTCTCGAACCTTAACATTTTGAATTCTTACTTACATTCTTATAAACATATCCTGAAATTCCGGGGTGTAACAGATATGCACATTTTCACAAAGTTTTAGCATGCGGGAGCATTAATTCACAGGAATAGTAGCATCAACACAATGACGTCTTCATCAACATCGAGTCCGAAAATAACTCCGAGTCCGAACACGGCGCGAGTCCAAAACGGCGCCAAGTCAGAAAATGGCCAAGTTCGAAAGCGACGTTGAGTCCGAAAGCGACACCGAGTCAGAAACGGCCAAGTCCAAAATGACGTCGAGTCGAAAATGACTCAGTCGAAACGACACCAAATCCAAAACGGCGTAAGTCGAACGACGCAAGTCAAACGACACGAGTCCAAAAACGACTCAGTCAAAAGCGGCCGAAAATGGCGCGAAGTCGAAAATGACGCCGAGTCCAAAGCGACGAGTCAAAATGACGAGTCGAAAATGACTCGGTCGAAAATGACGCCGAAGTGCGAAGCGGCCGATCAAAAGCGTCGCCGAGTCCAAACGGCGCGTCGGAAAACGACGCCACGCGTCGAAGCGGCGTCTTGAAATATCACATCTACGCAAGGACGATTTCTCTACTCTCAAAATTGCATTTCTTATATATTCATGCTTTATTATTCTGTCTTAGCAGTTACGCACTAACTTTTTCTTGAGCTTTAGTCTACAGGGAAAGTTGCAACAAGGACAACATATCCACATTCACAATCGCACACGTCGTGCAGGGCGAAATTACGATTTGCGTCATATCAACACAACCGGCATCACATTTTACAGGATAACATTTCTACTCACACAGTTACATTACCTATAAATTCATGTGTTATCATTTTGCCGCAACAGTTATGCACTAACCGTTTGCTTAAGTATTAGCATGCAGAAGCAGGAGCACAACGTGGATCTTCTCTTACAGCGAACCGGGACAATTTATTGGGGGGCTAACCTTCCTAACAAATGGCAGAAGCGGCCTCGAGCGTCGGTCCACTAATCCTACATCACCAATAAACCCAGCATCATCATAAGTCGATACCGGTACATCCCTAAGTTCAAGCCAGTTTATGTTTATTTTAACATCATGTCGACCCAGTGTCGTCATAACTCGACACTGAGACAAATTTTGAGTCCGCGTCAGCCCGCCTCGGTGTTTGACCATGGTAGCCTAGCGTCGTCATAACTCGACACTGGATCAAATTTTGAGTCCGCGTTAGCCCGCCTTGGTGCTTGACCATGGTAGCCCAGTGTCGTCATAACTCGACACTGGGACAAATTTTGAATTTGTGTCAGCCTTGTCCTAATTACCCAGCATTTTTTCTGAGGATCGAGATAAAATTGGCTAAAAGTCAACGTCTTTGTCCGAAGACTCTTCCATCATCTCCATATAAAGAGGGACAAGTTGTTGACACCCAATTTTGACCCTACCGTCGATCGTTAATCAGAAAATTACACTAATTTTTCAAAATAATTTTAAACAATTTTATAATAATAAAATGCAACAATAAAGCGTTAATACATGCATAAATAAGCAATTTAATAATGACACTATATTTTACGAAGAATATTAAGTACTTTGAGTCTCGCGCCCGCATTTATCAATTTTAAGCCCTATCATAATTCTATTCATTTTAATAAATTCAATAATAATAAACACGTAAATAAATAAATAATTTAGCAATGACGTCGCGTCAAATAGTATAGTCGCATTTATTAATATCCAAAGCAATTTCATAAGCAATTGAAACCCCATTAATTCAATTTAACATCGCAAAGCATGCATAATAAATATGATTTTAATAATGGTCTCGCACTATAAAGTATTAAGCACTAATCAATTAGCACGTCCGCATTTATTATTGTAATAATTTAAATTCAAGCTATAAATAAGGGTGTATTAAAATAATTTAATAATAATTTACCACTAATTAAATAATACACCTAAAACTCTACCTAAACCCCACTAATTAAATAATAATTATCCCAAAACTTAACACCTAAATCCTTAATTTGCAGCCCAAATACTGACCCGTGCCAACTACTTTGACCCTTTTATTTCACTCCTTCACTAAGCGAAATCCCTAAACAAACCCTTAAGCCAGCCCCACCTTATTTCCTTTCTCCCTCCCCCCATCGTCCAAAAAAACAAAACCTAAAGCAAGCAAAAACCTAGCAGCCACCATCCACCCCTCAATCTTCCGCATATCACACCCAAAATATCACCAAATATTACCCAAAACCATTCCCAAATCTTACCATCTTTAAGAATCACGAATCCATAACCAAAAGCTTACCAGATCAATACCCAAAAAATCGCACCAAATCAGTAAATAATAATACACTCAAATCAGTCCAAAATCAAACCAAATCAGCCTTAAAATCCTACCAAAATCATAACCCAATTGGAAACTATAAAAGGAATCAATCTACACATGCAATGGCATCGGAGGAGACAACGAAGAACCCATCCAGGAACCAGTAAAAACATCCATCGAAAATCAGTTAATAATCCAAAAAATGGGCGAAAGATCCGAAATTATCAAAAGAAATGGCAAGAACCCACAACGAACGGAGAATCGCTAGAAATCATTTTTACAGAGGTTCTGCTTGCAAAGCAGAAACTTCATCCCTCAAATTGCATCGCATCGCAACTCTGAGTGAATCGACGACTTGATACGCTGTCTCGGTTCGCTGCCTGGAGAAAGTAAATTTATCACCCTTTCCGTCTTAGATTTCGTTTGATATTAATACGTGTAATATGTGTTTCGTGTGATGGCTTAGTTATGTTGAGTTGATTGCTGAACATATTTAGTTAATTGTTGTCAGCATTCACGACGTTTTTTTTTATGTGCTTGTTGGATCTTACCATTAATCATTTTAGTTGTATTTGTTGTTTAAATATGATGTCGGATTAGTCTGCTTTAACTAATCTAAGGCCATGTTATATGACGTGAATAATGGTTTGTTTTCATTGTCAAGAGTCACAATTCATGAATTTGGAGAACTCGATTTATTAAATATAGTTTAGCCCTCCACAATCTGTGAGATCACATAAACTCTAGCTGTTCTCGTCGGTTTTTGTCCATTTTTTATATATCTGGTTTAATTGGAATACATCTGGTGTATGTCGAAGTGATACGTCCCTATATGTTCCTGGGTATATCATATACATCACTGTCCAACACATTTAGAGTATAGAGTTATCGCGTGTCAAAATTGCATTTTTGTCCGCACTTTACCTTTAACTTGTAACCATGTCTCATGTAGTGTATGTCTAGTTGGGTGTTCTAAACCTGTCCATGTTTTTCCCAACTGATAGGATAGATACCGTAGTGATAATGGTCAGTATCTTGTTTTGTTCTAGTCATTTGGGTTGCCTTAAATGAAGATAAATAAGATGTGTGAGAATTTGCTTGCTTAACCTGAATTCTGTAATGCAAAATCCTGAACCAGGGGAATGGATGAATAGGCTGGAGTTTTATTATTTCTGAAATAATATAAAATGACATTCTAGGCTTGGAAATCAACTTTCTTCATTTTGTGGCATCTGTTGAATATTTATGCATACTCTGTTAGTTCCTATAACATATCTACCTGTCTGTTTTTCTACTCAGTTCGTGTATGTGGCTTGAATTACTTTTCTATTTACCTTGGCATGTACTTGTTTGGTTGTGAGTGAACTGCGCCACTATTTGGTGAAGCTTGAGCATATTAAGTGATATCATATACTCCTAAGTCTTATCCCATGCATATTTTAAAACTAGTTTTCTGGTAAAACTTGAAAATCCTTGTTTATTTGCATATGTTATTCTCGACTGTTACAAATTTAAGTAGCAATTGGATTTTGGATGTATGTATAAATCCACGTGAGTGTCTTATTTACTCGCATTATTGATAAGTTTAGGCTTGTACTAATCCTTATCTTCTTCTTTTTGTTACATGAAATGCATTGGAGCAAAAAATGAAGAGTCTCATGGCGAGACTCATCACAAGCTACAACAAATGAAAACCCGCATCTATGTGCACTTCTCTATCCACATCCGCGATTCCAAAGCCACAGGCGTAATGACATCGCCACTCCTTCGAGTCATCTTTATTTATTCTTTATTATGTTCTATTTATGTCTTGTAATTATTTTGCCTAACACTACTAATTAGTAAAACACTTAGAATAGTTAAACCTTGAATCAACAATTAAAAAGTAATTGGGTGTTAGAAATTTGGTCTTCCCCTAGTTATTTATCTTAGACTTGATATGCATGTCTAAACTTTGCCATTAAAATTGCCTATCTAATCATAAGGTTAATGCATAACAAAAGAAATTGATTTTCTCTTAAATCACTAAATGACATTATAATTCATTTCATAAAAAAATTATCTTCTTATTATCAGTTGTAAAAATATAGAATCTTTATATCATACCTTGCATATGTTAATCAAAGTTGATTTTGCAAATGAAAGGCACATCTTTAGTAAATACATCAATTTTGCACGTATATTTTTGTAGCATTAGTCTTATAAATCTTTTATCAAAAAATACATTCTTTCATAAAGTTCTTGCAACATCCTTTTAAACACGTATTTTCTATAGCATAATAATTTACCCTAGGTTTGGCAGGACAATCGCACGTTAGCGGATCTTAGAGAGTGTCTAATCCCTTCCCTCTAGATTAATAAAGAACCCTTACCCATAATCTCACACTAGTTTTGCAGACCATTAAAATGGAGTTAATGTTTACTTTAACCTAGTTGACATTTAGGTGTCCTAATTCACCCAAACTAATTAGGTGGCGACTCCGCGAACCCTTTAACACCTTTTACCCTTTAGTATTATTTAGCACTTAGCAACCTCTTAGCATTTTATTTTAGCAACTTTTAGCATTTTATTTTATTTTCTAACATTTTATTAAGCAGGAGTTAGAAAATGTCGCGACCGAAAAAGGGCGTGACATGGATGTGTGGGTATACAAGGAGGGATAGGATTAGAAATAATGATATTTGGGACAGAGTGTGAGTGACCTCGGTGGAGGATAAGATGCGAGAAGCGAGGTTGAGATGGTTTGGGCATGTGTAGAGGAGAGACACAAATGCCCTAGTGCGGAGGTGCGAGGTTGGCTATGGAAGGGTTCGTGAGGGTAGAGGTAGGGCGAAGAAGTATTGGGGAGAGGTGATTAGATGGGATATGACGCAGGTGCAACTTACTGAGGACATGACCTTATATAGGGGTTGTGAAGGACGCGGATTAGGGTATAAGAATAGTAGGTAGTCGAGCATAGTCCTACTCACGCTTACAAACACGTAGTGTAGTATTTTAATTGTAAGCCTTCTTCGCCTATCATACTTATAGGCGTAGTATACTTTATAGTTTCTCGTAGTTTTATTTTTGCTGCTATGTGTACTTTGTTTATCTAATTTACCTGCGGTAGTTACAACTTTCTTTTTTCAGAATGCGCTATCATGACTTATTCGCTTTTGATACCAGCATTCTCATACTTCTTTAAATTTCTTGTTCAGGTCGGACTGTTTCTCTTGTCTTGCCTACTTTGCTCATGCTTATGTTTTGTCTTGAGTCGAGGGTCTCTCAGAAACAACCGCTCTACCTATCAAGGTAGAGGTTACCCACCCGCAAGGGTAGCCAAGTTGGTGTAGCAGTAGAGCGCGGGACCGCAAGGTCACGAGTTCGATCCCCTGCATAAACCTTCTTGGTTGAGTCTGTCACACATGGCTTGCCAAGTGTGGTTAATCGGCTGACGTGGTTTGCAGGCTATTGCGTCAGTCCGGGGTTTACCCTGTGCGCACTCGAAAGAGCAGCCCGGGGTTTACCCTGTGCGTACTCGAAAGAGTAGCGGCTGCGGGTTCCTTCGTCAAAAAAAAAAAAAAGGTAGAGGTTACCCTCTTTCAGACCCTCGTTGTGGAATTTCACTGGGTCTGTTGTTGTTGTTGTTTTTGTTGATGATGATTTATCGTCATTCAAGTTTTATAAATTATTAATTTCCGCATGACGCCATGATTTATTTCAATCCCAAAGTTCGCTTTATTTCGGAACACAAAAAATGACAATCATACATTTCTTGAAGGTGTGAAAGTGCCTTAAAAATTCCGTATTTCCCCTAAGAGTTGGTATAGTCCTATAGATTCGTATAGTATATTTTATATTCTTTCTTTTTAAAAAAGTTTTTAAAAAGTTACTAATATTAAAAGGGGCAGCCCTTCCTTTTACTCTTTACCTGTAAGTTTGAGATGCCAATATGATAATATTAGTATATTAGTTACACTTATATCCTCCTTTGATTCCCATCTCAATTGGTCAAATTGTGGTGGAAAAGAAGTTCCGTTCTGTAACATTTTTTTTTGTTAAAATAAGAAGTAATGTTCTTCTTGTATGTGTTGATGATGCTTTTCTAAGATTTCGTGAATTAAATGCATGGGCATTACATTTCTATTTACTACTAAAAGAATTTATATTTATTTAAAGATGGTTGACAAAAGATGGAGCTGAAAGTTTGATGATCTCTCATGATTTCTAACAAACAGATAAATGACATAAATTGTGTTTAGTATGACTAACTTAAAGAAAACCAACAAATATATTTGATTCGTATAGCAACTACTGAACTACTCAATAATTAAAATTACACAACATATTTATACTTTCTATTTGGACATTCCTGATTATCTATATATGCGTTGTTCCAACTGCAGCTTAACTGCTCATGAACACATTACCACATACATAAATTTATTCATTTTATAATTAGTTGCTTGTGCATATGAGCAACTAGTGTAAGTTCTTATCTTAAAACAAAAAAAAAAGAAGCTATAGTAGTTGCTTTCTAGTTCCTAATATCACCTCCAACAATGACACTTGATTTGTGCTCCATTCTTTCCAAAAAGATTGACACTTTTTGCTTTTCAGGAGTCAAATGAATTGTTTTTTGACCGTAACTTTTTTAGATGTCTTTTAAATATTTTAAATTATTAATTGTGATAACTTAGAATATTTTCCTCGCTCCTCTCTCTAACCTACCCCAACGGTAATATCACCATCCCCTCCCCATACCCTCATCTCTAACGGTAAGACCCCACAAACAATGCCGCTTCGACCACACACCGGCGGTGACGGTAAGACCAAAGAAGCACCGCTCCGACCACCCACCGGCGGCGACGGAAAATATATATATATATATATATTTTTTACAAAATTTCATTTGTTCTGTTCTTTTGTTCTTGTGTTCTTTTTCTCCTAGATCTACGCAGGTGCTCGATTTTTTGGTTGAAAATTTCCGGTGAACAGTACTTCAGTGCGTGAACATTGACGGCGAACAATTTGTGAACAGTGACATCGAACGATGAGTGAAACGATGCGGTGAACGATTCGGAACAATGACGGTGAAGCGATGTGAACAGTCGTGAAACGATGATTTCGCCACAATCAGGTTTGATTCAACTGGAGTTGGTACCTCCGGTTACCCGTATTTCATTCTTTGTCCTTATCTGTATTATTAAATTTACTGCTTCGCTGTATTGATTTGTAACTTTACGTTTTTGCATTTACCGTTCTTGTCTGTAGTTATAACATTCTCGGTGTAGTTGTTTTACCTGCCTCTAGATCCTTGTTAACTTGTGCTTTCACTTGGATCCCTTCTTATTTTAGGGTAAACATTTGAGTAGTCAATTATTTTATACTTGCTTTAGTGACTTTGGTAACAGATGGTAGACTAGGGTCATGTTCTCGGTCGGGGATGGAGACGAGGGGTAGGGGCGGTAAGTGGGGTAAGGGTGATGCGAGGCTGAGAATAGGGTCTTGGAACATTGGGACTTTAACGAAAAGTCCATAGAGTTCGTTAAGATTCATAAGAGGAGGATTAATATAGCTTGTTTCTAGGAGACCAAATGAGTAGGACTTAAGGCTAAAGATGTAGACGAGTATAAGTTATAGTTTTCAGGTAGGTCCAGTTATAGGAATGGGGTAGGCATCTCAGTAGATAGTGAGCTAAGGGATCAGATGGTAGAGGTTAGAAGAGTCAATGACAGGATGATGGAAATTAAGTTGGTAGTTGGAGGGTTCACTATGAACATTATTAGTGCTTACGCGCCACAGGCGGGCTTGGGCGAAGAGGAGAAGATGCACTTTTAGGAGGAATTAAATGAGGTGGTGGGTGGTATCCCACCCACTGAGAAGGTATTTATAGGAAGGGACTTCAATGGTCATACGGGTCACTTCCATGGGGTTATGACGTGCATGGAGGTTTTGGCCTCGGGGACAGAAATGGGGGTGGCGTCTCACTTTTGGATTTCGCTAGAGCTTCTGAGATGGTGATAGCCAATTTGAGGTTCCGGAAGAAGGAGGAGCACTTGGTGACTTTCCGTAGTTCGGTCGCAAAGACTCAGATAGACTTTTTGCTCCTTAGGAAGGTTGACAAAAGTCTTTGTAAATATTGCAAGGTTATTCTGATGGAGGATCTTACAACCCAATATAAACTTTTGGTGATGGATTTGAAGATTATGATAGAGAAGAAGAAGAGGGTTGTGGGTGACATGTTGAGAATCAAATAGAGGATTCTGACAATGACTAGTGCAAAGGAGATGGGGGAGAGTTTGTTGGCCAAAGGGGTTTGGGAGTAGTGGGAATGCGACCGGTATATGGGCTAGGACGGCCAATTGCATTTGAAAGGTAGCTAAAAAAGTGATTGGGGTCTCGAAAGGTAGTCGTGGTAGGCATCAAGGGGAATGGTTAAGTTCAAGAGAAGGTGGAAGTAAAGAAAATGGTGTATGCAAAAATGGTAGGAAGCAAAAATGAGGTGGAAAAGTGGACAAATAGGGAGTTATTTAAGATGGCGAGGAATGAGGCTAAACTTGCGGTTACAACGACGAAAATGATGGCATTTGAACGCCTGTATGTGGAATGAGAGGAGAAAGTTGGTGATAGGAAGTTATACAGACCAGCCTAGGCGAGGGAGAGGAAGGCCCGTGACTTGGATCATATAAGGTGCATCAAAGATGATGATGGTAAAGTACTGGTGGAGGATGCGCATATTAGGCGGAGGTGGTAGTCTTACTTCTATAAACTCTTGAACGAAAAAAGAGATAGTGACATCGTGTTAGGAGATCTGGATAAATATGGTAGGTATCGGGATTATGGGATTGTAGAATGATTAAGGTTGATGAGGTTAATAATGTTGTTTGTGGGATGCGCAGGGGAAGAGCGACCGATCCCAACGAGATCTCAATTGAATTTTGGAAGAGCGTAGACATGACAGGTTTGGAGTAGTTGACTAAGTTTTTTAACATCATTTTTAAGACGACAAGAATGACCGAAGAATGAAGGTGGTGTACAATGATCTCATTGTACAAAGACAAAGGTGATGTCCAGATTTTCGACAACTATAGGGGTATCAAGCTGCTGAGCCACACTATGAAAGTTTGGGAAATGGTCGTGGAGATGAGGGTAAGAAAAGACGTGTCTGTTCCGAGAACCAGTTTGGATTCATGTCGGGACATTCGACTACTGGAGCCATTCATATTATTAGGAGTTTGGTGGAGCGGTATAGGGAGAAGAAGAGAGGCTTACATATGGTTTTCATAGACCTCGAGAAGGCATATGACAAAATTCTTAGGGAGGTTCTATGGAGATGTTTAGAGGTTAGAGGTGTGCATATGGTATATACTAGGGTGATCAAGGATATGTATGATGGAGCCAAGACTAGGGTACTAACAATATAAGGAGACTTGGAGCACTTTCTAGTGATGATGGGGCTGCACCAGGGATCATCGCTTAGCCCATTCCTATTTGCCTTGGTGATGGACGGACTGACGAGACAAATCCAAGAAAAGTTTCTATGGTGTATGTTATTTGCAGACGACATAGTCTTGATTGATGAAACTCGTAGCGGAGTGAACGCCAAGCTGGATGTTTGGAGACAGACTCTAGAGTCTAAAGGGTTCAGGTTGAAGGATCAAGACAGAATATTTGGAGTGCAAGTTCAGTAATGGGAGCAATTATGAGACAGGCGTAGAGGTGACGCCTGGGACTCAGATCATCTCAAAGAAAGGAAGCTTCAAGTACCTCGGGTTATTATTCAAGGGAATGAAGAGATTGATGACGATGTCACACAACGTATTGGGGCAGGATAGTTGAAATGGAGGCTAGCATATAGAGTCTTGTGCGATAAAAAAATGCAACCAAAGCTTAAATGCATGTTTTATAGGGTGGTCTTCAGACCGATTATGTTGTATGAGGCAGAGTCTTTGGTCGGTCAAGACTTCGCACAATCAAAAGATAAGTTGCGGAGATGAAAATGTTGAGATGGATGTGTGGGCATACAAAGAGGAATATGATTAGAAATAATAATATCTGGGACAAAGTGGGAGTGGCCTCGGTGGAGGATAAGATGTGGGAATTGAGGTTGAGATGGTTCGGGCATGTGCATAGGAGAGACACAAATGCCCCGTGCGGAGGTGTGAGGGGTTGGTTATGGACGGGTTCAGAAGGGGTAGAGGTAGGCCGAAGAAGTATTGGGGAGAGGTGATTAAACGGGATATGGCGCATTGTTGACTTACTGAGGACATGACCTTAGATAGGGGGCTGTGAAGGACACAGATTAGGGTTGAAAGGTAGTAGGTAGTCGAGCGTAGTCCTACTTACGCTCACAAAATGATAGTTGTAGTGTTAGTAGTGTAGGCCCGATTAGCCCATCACACTTATAGACGCAATATTGTTGTATAGTCCCTATAGTTTGATTTTTGCGGCTATGTGTTTCCTAGTGTACTTTGTTTATATTATTTATTTGCGTTAACTACTGCTTTCTTTTGGCAGAATAGGCTACCATGGCGTATTCGATTTTCTTACCAACATGTTCATATATCTTTAATTTCTTATCTCTTACCGTTTATCTTGCTTTGCAATGCTTTCTTTGATTGTGATTATGTTATGTCTTAAGTCGAGGGTCTCCCGGAAACAATCGCTCTACCTACCAAGGTAGATGTAAGGTCTATGTACACTCTACCCTCCCCAGACCCCACGTGGTGGGATTTTACTGGGTATGTTGTTGTTGTAATTATGATGACTTATAGTACTTTTTACGTAGTTTTCAAATATGTAAAAAAAAATCAAAATTTTTAAAGATTCTATGTTCTAATACACGATCAAAATTAGAAAATTTGACTCTCGAAAAATGAAAAATGTCAATTTTTTTTAGACGGAGGGAGCTCCAGATCAAAAAGAGTATCCACTTAGTCATTTGCACACCCCTTAAAAAAATACTAACTCCTAGACAAAAATAGATAATTCGACTAAAAAGTCCCTAATTAAATATGTATTGGAATTTGGTCACTTAACAAATAATAAGAGTAAAATTGGAAAAGCAAGAATCATTTTGTCTTGATTTGGTAAGTGAACACTTTTTTATTCAAAAAACAAAGGCTAAGTAGACACTCTTTTTAATCCGGAGGGTGTAACATTTTCTGTCACGTCTGAAGCAAATCTAACTGCTGCATATTCAAGAAAGGAAAGAGTTTAAATACAATGTGTGCATGATTATTTAATACTTTGGTGTGTGCCTAGTTAGGTCATTGGTTGTTCATGTTTTTTTAACTTAAAAAGGAGAAAGATTAGGCAGGCAAAGATTGCTTATTGCTCAAGGAATAGAGCAAATGAGTTGTAAAAATACATGCCTAGTTGTGATAGCACACTGGTTAAATTGAGGGACCATCATACTAACAGTAACAAATAGTGAAAAGGGCTAACGCTATTATTTAGTTGGAACTATGGCCAAGTCACAATCATTGTGTAATGGCCCCTTAGAGTATTGATTTGTTATACCCTCAGGTAAGTAGGGACTGGAGAATTTACCCAAAGCATTATAGAAAATGTTATTGTTATGTAACAAGTAATAATGATGATTCAAAGGGTCCTATTTGATTAGCCATTAAGTTTGTGCACTTACGATAAATATGTTCAATCAGACGAGCAATGGTGATGATGGTCGGCGATATGCACAATCATCAAAGGGGTTATTGAAACCCCATATATATGAAGGAGAAAAAAGATATCAAAGTGGGCCATTGATCAATTTCTTTTAGGGGGAGAGCCTGGCAACTCTTACATACAATAATAGAGTCTTCATGAACAGATGTTCCCTTTGATTTGACCAATTAATATCCACATCAATGATCTACACCAATCCATCTCAAAGAAAACAGAGAGTGTGTTAAATTTCTGCAGATTTTGATACTCTTGAAAGGTTGATTTATGTGTTTGGCTATTTTAAGTGGGAAATGACATCAAAAACTGTTGTGCCTGATCTTGTAGAACAATAAACAAGTCATGGCACGAAAGGGAGTTTAAAGTAATTGGTAAAGTTGTTGTCATGTCATGTGATCAGGAGGTTACGGATTCAAGCCGTGGAAACAGTCTCTTACAAATATATAGGATAAATTTGTGTGCAATAAACCCTTGTCTGACTTCCCTACTACAGCATGCGAGAGAACTCAAGTCTTGATCCTCTTTAAACAAAAACAAATCATGACACAATATGACCACAATGAAAGAAGCTGAATTTGGTCGCTTTGATAGATATGTAGGTTCAAAAAAGATTGAATTTATGTGAAAAGATATGGCCAATTAATGTACCAAAAAATGAGTACTGGGGGCACTGTTGAGCTCTAATATGTCTCAACAGTCTTAGCATATGTATGTCTTCATATGCATTGGAATGGGACCTGTCATCTCAACAGTCTTAGTATATGTATGTCTTCATATGCATTGGAATGGGACCTGTCATTGTGGTGTGGGTCTGAACCTAAGAGATCCAGACCCTTCTCAACTAACCTTCCGAATCCCTACTTGCTGTCTCATTATTAAGGACATTCATCAGTTTTTAGCGTCAAAATTGAAAAAGAAATATGATTTAAATTTACTATTCCATTGGTTTCAATTTATATGATCTAATGTAACCCCACAACGTGTAAGAAAGAATGAAGACTTTGAAATTTGTGACGTTTAACATGTCATAATATTTGTGTGGTTAAAAACAACCTCTCATTAAGTATAAAATAAGCAATTTAAAGTTAAATTACTTTTAAATGTACTAATATGTTATCTTATGTGACAAGTTTAAAAACACAAAATTAAAGAATATTTTAGTATATTACACTCATTTTTAATTCAGAATTACAAGATTTAATAATAACTTTTTATTCTTTAAAGTACGTGTTCAATAAAACTAAGACGTCTAAATTGAAACGGATGGAGTATATATCTCATAACAGAAATTTTTCTTTCTTAGGGGAAGAAGAGTACTTCTACAAAATAAGAAATATCCTAGTTGGGTATGACCGGTTTTATCGGATCCAGTCAACTGACCATACTAAAGGAGACTCCACAAAGATGGACCAAATATGATGAGATACAAAGCTATCTCCTTTTTCTTTACATTTATTAGCAAGAATCCAAGAATAATCAACTACTAGTTTGCTTTAATAGAGCAAGAACCCTCAAGTAATAGGAGAGGAAAGTTAAAGGAAAAGGAAATAATCACAAACGCATTGAAAGCAATAGCAACAACAACAATGTACCCAGTGTAATGGAACGTTGAAAGCAATAGAACCTAGGAAAGTTAATTCATTCATGATCACTACATCAGCAAATGTCCTCCTCTCCTTTTCTTTTTTTCCCAAACAAGTGTAGAAAATAATGATAGTAATGGTCACAGGAGAAAAAAATTAAAGAAAACAAGAAAAAGAGCTGCCTAGGTTCTATTGAGAACAAACCTTTTTTTTCCCATCATTTATCAATACAATGATAGTGATGAAGAAGCCTATTGGCTTCTCTAAGGCCACTAAAGTAAGCACCATGAGTTGTTGAATAGTGGGTTCTATGTGTTGCTTCCCCTGCAAACAGAATTTGAAGTGGTATATTTGAATGAATGCTAGTCCTTTTAGGCAAGGGCTCAGCCATAGCATCCAAATCATCTCCACTTGAACCAACTGCAACATAACTATATGAACCCAAGAAGAGTGGATCAGTTCCCCATTGGCTCTTTAACACCTTTTCCACTTTAAACCTACTTTCTGCAGCATGCCCATTGTACAAATCATTGGATTTCTTGAGATACTTTGAGTTTAAAAGGAAGCTAGAGATAGTTTTTGAGAACCCATCAATGATCTCCTCATCATCAAGAGATTCCAATTCAAGTGCTTCTTTACCTGCAAACCATGATAATAAAACATTTGACTTTCCATAGATTGGTGACAAGTTAGCTGTCCTCCTCATCCACCAAGGAACTTTTGGGCTTGGTTCTGACTGATGGAATACCATCTGCAAGTAGGGAAAATTTATGGCATATTCTTCATCATGGGTACTTGGAGTTAGTTTCAAGAATAGCTTGTTGACAACACCAAAACCAAGCCTTGAGATTGCTTCAGTCTTGAAACTAGGAAGTGGGGGATTAAACATAGCAGAATCTTTGTGAATCCCCTGTTTTAGAACTCCAAGTGACACTGTCACTATGACATGATCAGCATACATGATTGATCCATCAACAAAATGTAGCTTCACTGGCTTTCCATTAGTACCATTTTCAGTTTCTAATGATTCATCTGGCTGCCACTCAATCTTTGTGACTTTTCGACCTAATTGGATCAAACCAGCTGGTAGAACAGAGGCCAAAGATTCGATCACGGATAAATAGCCTTTGGCAATGCTTATTTCTTCTCCAGGAAACATGCGATATTCTTTTTCTGCATTGAAATCTAGCATTTCCAAATCGCCGGCTGATGTATAAGTCCTTTGGATATTCTCAAACATGGCAAAACACCTTGTTCAAGTGATCTTTTCTCCGTTTATCTAACTCAATATCCTCGATGTCATCTTTCACTGAATCCCAATAAGCATCAAGGCCTCTCCGAAGGAAAGAACCAAGACTCGTGAGATTTCTACCATTGAAGGATTTATCAATTTCTCCTTCGGGGACTAACTTCCCTTGAGCAAAATCCATGAGTTTGTTGAAAAGATTTGTGATGGGATCAACAAGGGAAGGATTAAGCTCATATCCATCTTCAGATATTGTGACAGCCTCAGTGTCCAAGAGCCCATCCATACACTCCCATGGCTGCTCAGATTGCAGTGAGTTTATATGTTGAGCAATCTTGTAAACAGGGCTACCACCAATTCCATGGATCCAAGTAGCACCCATCTCAATCCTGTCACCACCAAACTCTGACGTGTTAATCCTTCCACCAATCCTATTGCCACCCTCCACTACACACACCTCTAACAATTCTTTCGACCCTGCTGTTGCATACAGTTTGTTAGCAGCTGTTAGACCAGCCATTCCTGCCCCAATTATCACTACTTTTGGTTTCTTGGTCACCATTATATATGGCTGCTAGTATTGATTAGTGAGGGGAGGGAAATGAGAGAGAATTTTCGAGGAGTTTGTATGAAATATTACTGAATAAGATCAAACATATATATATATATATATATAAAGGAGTGTTTCCCGTCTTTCACATGAGGCCACTTATTTTCCGATCCTTCTTTTTGCATAGTTTATTTATCTAATCAAGACATAGCTATACTTTTCTTGGCCATTAGTGTGACTGTAGTCAATACGGTACTGCCACATGCTAAACCCCTACACACACATTGAAGTACGTGCATTTAAATTTATGGGATATTTTCAATTCGCACATAATTTAAAAAGAGACAAAAGAGACGATGGTTATAAAAGCTTATCACTAAGACGATGACAATAACAACATAATGTATTTTCATAAATGGGTCTTAGGATGGGGTAGAGAGATTATTTTCGATAGAAATTCGGCTAAAAAAAAATGTAATCGATGCAGGATTATAGAAAAAATAAGACAGTAAAATATCGAAATACAAAACAGATGAAATAACAAATAATAATACACACTAAAACAACAACCCAAATAGAAAGGGAGGGAGTGTATTGTATTAGTTAAATTGAGATCTTTTAAAATTTAAAAAAAATCCGTTCTTTTTTAAATGGTTTAGAAAGGAAATCCACAATATAATGTTCATACCTCCTTCATCTATTCCCAAACAACCACACACGTGTGCGACTATTAACACATAGTCTTGTTACTAATTAAACGAGACATAAAGCTTGTTTTAGCAGTGTATATTGATGCCTAGATCACCAACAATAGGTTGATTATTCCTTCCACCAACCTCACATGTGAATCAAGTAAACGAAGGCCCACTCAGTACTGTACACACCATCGAATAGTGATGATTAGTCAATGAAAGCCATAAATTGTTTCAACAATGTAATCACAATTCTTATGAACTCACAATTCCGAATTACCCAAATTAAAGGACTTTACTTATTTTAAGTCATAGTGTTCTATTTTCTGATTACACTTAGCATGCTTGTTTTTCCAAAGCATTTAATTTTAAGGATTTTGAGTCCATTGGATTTCAATGCAAAAGGATAGACATCGAATACCATTATATGATTCATAAATGAGCTATGACAAGTAAAGACCGTTAAATATACATACAATATACACATGGTATATATGTATGTTGTGTGTATATTGGATATCTATACAAAGCCGAGAGGCCTTGTCCAGCCCATATCGATAGTCTCGGTCTATGTAGTCAATATAGAAAGATTTAGTAAATATTGTATATTAGTATTGTACCTTAATTAGTCTTGTACACTTTACCATAATTGTATTATTAGTCTCTAAATAGAATAGGGATTTGGGAGTAGAATAGGAATATGATACTCCTATTTGTAAAGTGTATATATTGCCTTTCAATCAATGAAAATAATCAATGGATTATTTCTTTCATGGTATCAGAAGTCTAGATTATTTTTTCTTTGCTTCCTCTCCTCTCTCTTTCTGTGAAGTCCCCTCCCTCGCTTTTACTAAACCCGAGACACCACAAATTTCCTTCCTTCCCAAATTTTCTTGTTCTATTCACAATGACTGATAAGAATATGTTTCATCTTGCCCTCACAGTTTCTAACATCAAGAGCGTTCTTCCTATTGTTCTTGACCTAGAAAACGTCCAATATGGGACGTGGACAGAATTATTCAAGATTCACGCAATGACACGTCAAGTTCTTCACCATATCATCCCTCTGACTCCTAATACGGAGGATGAGCCCAGCAAAGACAATGATGTGCCCACCAAGGAGGACGATCACTTTTGACGCAAAAGTTCACTAGTGAATTTATGCCATTATCTCCCCCTACCTCTTACAGACGATTATGGAACCTAACTTTTCCGATATGGAGGCTTGAAATAGATTGCGTGATATATTCCAGGATAACAGTCATTCCCGCATTGTGACCCTTGAACAAAAATTTGCTCAAGTCGATATGAAGAATTTTCTGAACGTTTCATCTTATTGCAAAAGACTCAAAGGCTTGGCAGATCAACTTCGCAATGTGGGTCTCCTGTTAGCAATAGTTGTCTCGTTCTATAGATGGTTGCAGGCCTGTCCGAGGCCTATAACGGTGTTGCTTCGATCCTTCGTCAAAGTAATCCTCTTCAGGAATTCTATCAAGCCCGCTCAATGCTTACGTTGGAAGAAGTCGGTTTGACTAAGAAGGCGGATATCGGTACTAGCCCCATAGTCATGATGACGTCCTCCACTTCTCCAAGTTTTGGTGATAATTCGAGCCAAAATCGTGCTCACGGTGGCAGCAAAAACAATCGTAAAAATAACGGGAAAAATCGTGACGCCAAATGCGGTTCCGGCGGTAACAGCGATCACAGTGGGTCCCACCCCAATAGCAGTGGGCCACCACCCAACTGGTCTCGCGATGGGCTACCGCTGGCTTGGACCCGGTGGGCGGCCCAACAACCACTAGTCCAAAGAGCTGCCCACCCAAAGAACAACAAGACTTTATGGGCCAAAGAAGCAGCTTTTCGTGCCCAACACGATCGTGCTCAAGAATCACGGCCCGAACAAAGATACCGCCATCCTTCTGGGCCGGGGCAGCAAGATGGTATGCTTGGGCCCCAGCATCCTCAGGCTCATTACACAGCGGGCCCCACCTCGACCGATGATGAGGCTACGATGCATACACTTGGTTTGACACAACCAGACCCGAATTGGTACATAAACACAGACGCCACTACCCACATGACATCCGACGAAGGTACTCTCTCGTCTTATTCCAATTTGAGCAGTAATCATGGTATAATTGTTGGTAATGACAATTCGATTCCAATTCGTGGTTATGGTCATAAAATGTTGTCCCCTCCACATCCACCACTAGTCTTAAAAAATACCTTGCATGCCTCTAAATTGATTAAAAAAATTGTGTTTGTTCGTAAATTCACCACTGATAATTGAGTTTCTGTTAATTTTGATCATTTTGAGTTTTTTGTGAAAGATTTCAAGACGAAGATTTCTCTCATGCGATGTGATAGTAGGGGGGATCTTTATCCCATCACACCAAATTTCGATCCCTCGAGTCCAACCGTGCCATCAACTTTTACATCTCTTGTTCCGTCCGTATGACATGCTCGTCTAAGTCATCCAGGTTCGTCTATTTTGTCTGTCTTAGATAAAATAATCTTATTTCTTGTAAGGGTACACATAGTACTCCGAATTGTCAATCTTGTTCTTTAAGAAAAATTATTAAGTTGTCATTTGTAGACTCTGATTCTCATACTTTAATGTCATTTGATATTATTCATAGTGATTTATGGACGTCTCTTGTTCTTAGTTGTTTGGGTCATCGATATTACGTTCTATTTTTGGATGATTATTCTAAATTTTTATGGACGTTTCCAATAGCGAAAAAATCTCAAGTTTTTTCCATCTTCTTAAAATTCAGAGCATTCATTAGGACTCAATTCGAACAAGAGATAAAAAATATTCAATGTGATAATGGCAAAGAATATGACAATGAGGTGTTTAGGGAATTTTATGATAAAAATGAGATCAATTTTCATTTTTGTTGTCCTCATACGTCTTCACAAAATGGAAAAGCCGAACGCAAAATTCGTATCATTAATAACATTATCCGAACGTTATTGATTCATTATTCCGTACCCCGTCTTTTTGGCATCATGCTCTACAAATGGCTACATATATTCTTAACATTCTTCCTTCCAAAGGTTTGACATATTTTTCCCCTTTCAAATTTTATATAATAGGACTCCTTTCTATTCACATCTTAGGGTACTTGTGTTATCTACTTTTTCGTCCACCACAATTAACAAACTGCAGGCCTGTTCTACCCCTTGTATGTTTTTGGGTCCATCAAATCATCGTCGTTATAAATATTTTGATTTATCGTCTAATCGAATAATTATTTGTCGTCATGTAATATTTGATAAGTCCCACTTCGCTTGCTAACGTAAATAGTCTTAGGCCTAGTTCGTATAATTTTTGGATGATGGTATATCCTCACATATTATTCATCATCTTTCGGACATGTCCCGCACCCAAAATTCTCCAGCGGGCCCACTGCCCGCTGGTGCCACGCCACTATTTCATTCCAATGTCCCCATTCTCTTCACTAGGCTAGATTCAGATATTGGGCCAGTCCAGCCCAATAATGGAACTGGTCCAATTACCGTATCCTCTGTTGCTTGCCACTGCTCGGGCCAACAGCCCACCGTCACGGTCACCCCATCCAAAGGTCCCACAATTTTCCAAAATTCACCCAATTCAGCCCCGAGTCATGGATCAGTAACTCGTAGTCAACAGGGTATTTTTAAACCAAAAAAATATTTTAATTTTAATTTTAATGTTCTTAAATCCCCTCTACCCCGTAATCCAGTGTCTGCTTTAAATGACCCGAATTGAAAAATTGTTATGACTGACGAATATAATGCTCTTATTGATAATAAGACATGGGAGTTAGTGTCTCATCCATCTGGTGTTAATATTATTCGGTCTATGTGGATTTTTGCTCACAAGGATAATTCTGACGGTTCTTTATGAGACATAAGGCTCGCCTCAGAAAGGTGATGGTAAGACTCAACATGTTGGTTTTGATTGTGGTGAGACATTTAGTCTGGTGGTCAAGCTGGCTACCATTCGCACAGTGCTCAGCTTCGCTCTATCGAAAGCATGGCCCATTCATCAGTTGGATGTGAAAAATACTTTCTTACATGGTGATCTCAATGAGACGATCTATATACATCAACCTTTGGGGTTTAGGGATCTCAAATATCCTCACCGTGTCTGTTTTTTGAAGAAGTCATTGTATATACTTAAGCAGTCTCCACGGGCATGGTATAATAGGTTTGAAGATTTTATGTCGACTATTGGTTTCACTCACAGCAGATCGGATAATTCATTATTCACTATTCATTATTCATATATCATCGTAGTTCGTCCTTATCTTATATACTATTATATGGGGATGATATTATCTTGACTACCTCTTTTGATACATTACACAAGTCTATCATGACAATGCGTAGTTCTGAGTTTGCTATGAAAGACTTGGAGCCGTTGAGTTATTTTTTAGGGATTATTGTCACTCGTTATGCAGGTGGGTTGTTCTTATCACAGAGGAAGTATGCAGCTGAGATCATTGAGAGGGCTGGGATGTCATCCTGTAAATCCACTTTCACTATAGTTGATACTAAACCCAAGTTGGGGGCTGCAGCTGGCTCCCCCTATGAGGTTCCGACCTGTTATCGTAGTCTTGTAGGGGCCCTTCAATATCTTACGTTCACGCGACCTGATATTACATATATCATACATCAGGTGTGTTTATTTATGCATGACCCCAGGATTGAACATATGAATGTGCTCAAATGCATTCTTAGGTACGTTCAGGGAACACTTGATTATGGTTTACATTTGTATTCTTCGTCGACATATATGCTTGTCTCATATACAGATGTTGATTGGGGTGGTTGTCCAGATACCAGACATTCTACGTCTGGCTATTGTATGTTTCTTAGAAATAACTTGGTCTCATAGTTTGCCAAGCGTCAATCCATGCTTTCATGTTCGAGTGCAGAGGCAGAGTATCGAGGGGTATCCAATGTGGTCTCTAAGTCATGTTGGTTACATAATCTTCTTTTAGAGCTCCATTGTCCTATTCAGAAAGCTATTCGGTGTATCGTGATAATGTTAGTGCTATCTACCTTTATGGTAATCCAGTTCAGCACCAGCGCACTAAACATATAGAGATGGACATTCACTTTGTTCGAGAAAAGGTAGCTCGAGGACAAGTACGCGTCTGTCATGTCCCTTTCAGATATTAAATTGCAGACATCTTTACAAATGGTCTTCCCTCAGTCCTTTTTGAAGATTTTAGAGACAGTCTCAGCATACGAAGACCGTCCGCTATGACTGCGGGTGTGTGTTAGATATATATACAATATACACATGATATACATGTATATCAGATGTATATCGATATCTATACAAAGCCGAGAGGCCTTGTCCAAAATATCGATAGTCTAGGTCCATGTAGTCAATATAGAAAGATTTGGTAAATATTGTATATTAGTATTGTACCTTAATTAGTCTTGTACACTTTACCATAATTATATTATTAGTCTCCAAATAGAATAGAGATTTAGGAGTAGAATATGAATAAGATTCTCCTATTTTCAAAGACAACAATATGATTAGTTCTTTTTCTTTTTAATCGTGTATACTATTAAATATACATGACACCAATTAATTGAACGCAATAAGAAGGAGAATGTAGTTATCTCAGACGATAAAATGTCACGTTTTTATTCTTACAGTATAGTAGAATATCTATAAGGAAAAAGGTTAGTCGGTGCGGTACTAATTTAGTATAGTGGAGTTAATGTTCTAATCCAAGATATCTCGATATGTAGACATCGCTTTTAATTTGTTGTTTTGGCTATTATGGTCCTTTTTCTTTTTCGTGGCCATCATGGAATAAAGACACGATGACCAACATCATATGTGTATATGGTAAAATCTGGCACGACACGTAGAAATATCGGAGTAAGGTTTCAAGGTATATGAATAGACTCGATACCGCATATGAGTCATACATGAGGCGAGAAAGCAGTTGAGGTGAATTCGGATACAACCAATTCAAATAACACCGAGTGAAGTTCCGAAGACAATCGATATATATAGCACCAATAGTTACTCTTTAGGCTTTAAGAGGCCATAATTAACATTAATAGAATTTAATTTTAGAGAGCTTCTCGGAGATTAATGCCTATTTTCATGACTATAAAAGGAGTTCAACCTTCGTGTTAGAAGGGCATCCAATTCCACACTATGTACGTTGCACTTGTAATTCTACAAGCTCAATATATTGTTCTTGTATTTTCATTAGTTACCGAAGTTATTCCGTTAAGGATCGCAGTCAGCTCGAACCTATCTTGCTCAAGAACTTCATTCGAGTTCAAGAAGGACCGGACTAATTCTATTACTTATTACTTTCATTATCTTTCTTATTGCTTATTGTTTATTTTCAATTAGAACAAGGCAGTCCACGTATCCTTTAAACTACTAACAAATTCAGCTAAACTTCTTTTGGGGTAAACAGTTTGACGCCCACCGTGGGGCTAAAGTTAATTGTAGTGATTTGATCAAGTTTAACTTGTTTCTTTTGATATTTTGTCAACGGGTTAACACTATATTTAGCAAAATGGATGGAAGTGGAAGTGGGGTTGATGCTAACAACATTGGATCACTTAACAACAACAATGCCCAGATCTGGCAACTGGCGAAACTCGGAACGATCAAGTTGTTTCACCTCAAGGGTCTAGGAGAACCGGAGATGAATGGACTCCAAATGATGAGGAAGATGGAAATGGTGAAGTGCAGATAGTCGGAGCTTATTTGGCTAAGATTTTTGATATGTTGGAAAACAACAAGAAGCGATTTCACGGTTGCAGAAAAAGAGCAGCGGAGCTAATGCAGGTGGATGAAACTAATGCAACCCACACCGAAGATCGAGTCGGAGAGAATGACAATGGTTTGGGGGCGAATGAGTCTTCTTTGGTCTTGAAACTGCTCCAGGCATTGAATAAACGCATGGATAGTAATGAGAAAAAAGTTGAAACCTTTAATTCACAAATATACTAGATTCTAGAGTGCCTCTGATCCTAAAAGGATCGAATTCAAAGAGATATATTTAATTGTCATTTCCACCAAGTGTGGCTCCAAAGCTTATTCCGAAAAGGTTTAAATTTTTGGATCTCCTAAAGTATGATAGAACCACGGATCCGCAAGAACATGTGACATCGTACACTTGTGCGGTGAAAGGAAACGATATGCATCCGAATAAAATAGAATCAGTTTTGATGAAGAAATTTGATGAAACATTATCCAAATGGGCAATGACATGGTACTCTTTATTACCTCAAACATTCCAATAACTCTTTTGAAATGCTTGCAAATGCATTTATAAAGGCACATATTGGGGCAAGGAAGGTTCAAGCAAGAAAGGTTGATATATTGAAAATCACACAAAAGTATACAGAATTGTTGTGAGAGTTTGTGACAAGGTTTAAAATGGTACAAATGTTCCTTCATACAGTACCGGATGAATGGGCAGTAAAATCTTTCACAAATGGGTTAAATCCTAGGAGTTATAGTGCGTCATTGAAGTTAAAGGAGAATGTGTTAGAATTTCCAGCAGTAACATGGGCGTCATAATAGGTACAGTTCAAATATTGGAGTGGAAGATGACCAGTTCGAACTACCGGCGGGATTAGTGGGTTGGAACAAAAGTCATGACAATCAAAGAGGGTTGTTGTTTCGGAACTAAGGTCTCTAAGGGATAGGTACCATCCATATGGTCCTCCAGAGAGATTGGGTTTTAGGTCAGACAGGGGACGTAATAACCGATACTTTCATCATAAAAGAACGGTAGAGACAGGTGCAATGATAAAAAATCCACCAGTAGAGACGAGACTTGCAAGTTAAAAATGATACCGGTGGTATGTTTTTTAACAGTGTAGAAAACCTAAGGTTGGATGAATACAACTTTAATGTTGATGCACACGGATTAGTGTCAGCAATTGGGCACATGAAGGAGACAAGATGGCTAAAACCCATCCGGTTAGATCCAAGTAAGAGAGATCTGAACTTGCGGTGTGTGATTTTCATGAGACGCATGGTTTCCCGATTACTAAAGAATGGTCATTTATGGGATTTTTTGAGTAATTGAGCTAAGGGGAATTTCAACAAAAATAGAGAAGAAAGCAAATATGCGGATACGATTGAGCCACAACACTTCATGAATATGATTATCGGAGGAATGAGTGTTGTAAGGACATCCATTATGACTGAAAAGAAAACAAAAGTATCAATTACTCGGGAGAAAATATCCAGGGATTTCTTACAAGAAGAAGCAATTACCTTCAGCAACAAATATGCAAAGGGCAGCATTCATCCTCACAATAATGTGTTGCTAATTTTTTTTACTATTGATCATTTTCAAATTAAACCTATTTTAACTGATCCAGATAGCTCGGGAAACATCATCCGGTGGAATGTGATAGAGCGGATATGCTAGACAAAATTGTTCCTATTGTTCGAGTTCTTAACGGGTTAAACATGGCTAGTGAAAAAACAAAGGGGAGATGACTCTTCCAATCGACGCAGTTGTAACAATCTGGCTAATGAAGTTTTATGTTATTGAGGGAGTAATGAGGCACAACACATTATTTGGCAGACCCTGGATCCATGATATGACAGCCATATCGTCAATTTTGCATATGATATTAAAATTCTCAACTCTGAAGGGAATACAACAAATCCAGGGAGAGCAGCCGAAAACTAAGGAGATGTTTGCAATAGAGGAGTAAGTAGGAAAAGGAAAAGAAGTAGAGGGTGAAAAGGTGGTCAAAGGAGATAAATAGAAATTACATGATTCAGACGTGTCGAGTCCAGAAAAAGAAGAAGGTGAAAAAGAAGAAATCAAGAACAAAGAGGATCTTTATCGCATACCGAGGTCATTTGTTTTACTAATGATTCATATGTTACAAAGTCAACCCTAGAGAAGCTTGAGCAAGTGATTTTACTCGTCCATTGGCCGGATAGAAATGTATATTCGGACACCGGGTTATCCCTGGAGCTCAGACTTAAATAAATTAAATTTCTTAAAGCTAACGCTGATTATTTTGTCTGGTCCCATTTAGACATGACAGGTATTCTACTGGAGATCACAACTCATAATTTGAGTTTAGATCCGAACTTCACCCCGATAAATTAGAAAAAGAGACCCATTGCCGAACACAAGAACAACTTTGTCAAGGAGAAGGTAACAAAATTATTAAACGTATGATCTATTCTCAAGTAATATCCAAATGGTTAGAAAATATGGTAGTAGTGCCTAAAAAGATTATAAATTAAGGATGTGTATATAATTCATAGATTTAAATAATGTTTGTTTGAATTATTCCTTTCCCTTTTCGCACATCGATCGAATGATCGATGCTACGGCAAGACATGCGGTGTTAAGTTTTCTTGATGCTTACTCCGGATACAACTAAATAAGGATGAATTTGGAGCATTAGGAGAAAACTTATTTTACAACTAAATATGGAACTTATTGTTGTAACGTAATGCCATTTGATTTAAAAAATGCCGAAGCAGCGTATCAACGCTTAGTCAATCGCATATTTGAAAACCAAATAGGAAATTCAATGAAGTTTATTTTGATGATATGTTAGCAAAGTCCCTTGAAACAGATGACCATTTAAAGCATTTGTAGGAAACATTTGATATACTTCGGAAGTAACATTAAGTTGAATTCTTAGAATGTGCTTGAGTCGGTTCAGAAAATTTCTAGGCTTTGGTATCAAATAGGAATTAGAAATCAATCCGCATAAGATTAAAGTTATTGAATAAATCCTCGCAGATTGGAGACGTAAAGGCAGTGCAAAGACTCACTAGAATATTGACCATTTTAAGTCAGTTAATTTCTCGATCTTCGTAGAAAAGTCATAAATTCTTTTCACTATTGAAAAAGAAGAATGAATTTGAATGGACTCCGGAGGGCCAACAAGCATTAAGGGATTTGAAGAAGTACCTTTTATAGCCCGTTATTGTTGCATAAGCCAAAGGCGGATGAGCAGTTGTTCTTATACCTATCAGTATCGAAAGTAATTGTAAGTGTTGTGCTAGTTTGGGAAGAAAAAGATACACAATTTACTATTTATTATGTAAGTAGAACATTGCTAGCAGTAAACTAGATATTCTCACTTTAAGAAATTGACATTATCTTCGATAGTGGCTGCTAGAAAATTAAGACCGTATTTTCAATGTCATCATATTTATGTGGTAACAATCTATCCATTAAGAAATATAATGCATAAATCAGAATTGTCAGGTAGTCTAGCAAATGGGCGGTAGAAATTAGCACATATGATATAGAATATAGACCTAAAACTGCTATAAAATTTCAGATATTAGCAGATTTCACTCCCAGAATGATTCCCGGAGTAGAAAGAGAACTTATAATTACTTTGGGAGCCACTTCAGGAATTTGGACCTTATTCACGTATGGAGCGTCAAACGTAAAAAGGGTCCAGATTATGAGTGTTGCTCGAAACCCCTGCAGGGGATGTCATTAGACAGGTGATAAGAACTCTGAAATTGACTAATAATGAAGCCGAGTATGAGGATATAATTACAGGTTTAGAGTTGGCACGGAGACTCGGAGCGGAAGTTATCGAAGAAATGTGACTCGATTTGTGGTAAATCAAGTGAATGGTGTTTTCGAAGTAAAAGAAGAAAGGATACAAAAAATACTTGGACATAAACCAAGTGTTGTAGTTTCAAATAATGGACAATGGAGCATTGTTTCGTGAACAAAATAGTAAAGCAGATGCTTTAGCTAACTTGGGGTCTTCCGAGGATGTTGAGGGAATTAACTCTAGAAAGATGGTGCAACTCTTAAATTCTGTAGTAAATGGAGGTCATGGTAAAGTGAATTCCACAAACTTGACTTGGGAATAAGTGTATTGACTATCTTCGAGATGGAAAGCTATGTAGTGATTCAAATGCTATAGAACCCCAACGTCAATCGTATTCTATGTATTCTTAATATCTGGGTGTCTAACATCTTCTCAGGGGGATCACGAGAACTCTTACCTCGACTATGGTTTAGAAATAATTTTTCATAGTTTTTGAATAAACCCTCTCAACTTGGTTTTCATAATTTACCTATAAATTAGGTAGTGACTCTATAAAATAAATATCTGACTTAGAGCGCAAACAACCTCTTAGTAGCTTTTATGCTCCGTATAAAAGTGAATCATAACAAATACAATCGAGAGAATTTACAAAAATATACACAGTTAGACGCATGCATTCCTTCATTTATCCGATAGCTCACAACCCCACATGGTGACGGGATAATAAATTTGTATCTTCGTGGAAGAAAAGGGTTACAGTCCTTAGACTATCCGGGTTCATCCTTAGAGCAATGAATATGTTCACCAGTTTGGCCCGAGAAGAGGAGTGATTCCTTGGAGTCTGAGAAGACGAGAAAAGTATTTGAGGAATTGGTAGATGTGCGAATCCAGAGGCATTCACTGGAGGCACTGGATTCTCAGCATTCTCAGCTTCACTAAAAAAATAATCAAAATCATCTTGTCTGAAGCTTGGTAAAGGATTTAATGTTTCAAAGTGATGAGTCAAGTCCTCGACCTCTTTAATGGAATTTCATCTTCCATTCCTTCGTCATCATCTTCTATAATGACGGGATGTCCTTGTGCAGAGGGTGGCATAGTGTCATCTGCATTGGTGGATTCCTTAACTCCGGAAGAGCCACCTTCTTCCAAGTTCCTCTTCTTTTCAAGGAACCGAACGGGATGTTAGCACCAAGGCGCTTTGTTGCTTTCTTCTTTGGTATTTGGGAGACGCGATGAGCAAAAGTCACGGATCAAGTACACGGTCAAAGCGACTCGATATAAGCGAGTCTTTCGTAGACCTATTCATTAGAAAATGCAATGAAAATTGTGAATAAGAAAAGTGATTAATATAAACAACAAGTTTGGAAAAACACTAACCGTGATTTATAGCTTTTCATCGGTTTTATTTTTGGAGATAGATTTCCATGAGTGGATTTTGTGAAGTGAGAAATTTAAAATTCCTTGAACCCACTCATGAATGATTGTGACTATCGTTGGGGTCCAAGTGATAGCTAAAGAGAAGGAAGGGAAAAATAAATAAAAAAAGAGAAACGAATAATATATAAAAAAACAAGAAAGAAAAATAATACTTATGTGTTAAGTTCCATTCCTCCGGAAAGTGCATGTACTTTTCTGAAATAAACTCAGCAATGGAAACAGCTACAAAACATTCCATCCAACCCTATTCATGATCTTCATCGGTACTGGAAAGAATAAGATTTTTCTCCGCTTGGATATAATGTTAACTCCGTGACTCCGCTGTGGAAAAACTTTAGGACGTATAAATGGATCAAATGATCCAAAGTAAAAGGAAGGTTGGCTTCTTTTGCCAAAAATTGGAGGCACGTGACTGCTCTCCAGACGGATGGATCAACTTGTATAAGACACACTTTGTAAGTCTTGCACATATCTAAAATCACACTATCTATCAGAGGAGAGTATGAAAGGATAAGTGTAAACATTAGAGTATCCTGACTTGTGAGTTTTGATTCCATCGTTAGGGTCTTGGATAATGATTTCGGAAAGATTTTGCCAATGGCAATCAGTCCAAACTGTTTCCAAATAAGAAGCAGTAATGGAAGTGGGGTAGTCTTTTGCTATTTCACCCCAATCACTTTTGGAAGTAGATGCATGAACAAAAAATTTGTTGTCAAAGTTGAAGGTAGATAGAATCATATTGAAGGCTCTGGGTTCAGAAGGAGCCTGAGACCCAGAAGGTTCGTCGACACTAACAATTTTCGTGGTTTCCATTGGAGAAGAAGATGACGAAGAAGAATTACTCACATCGGAAGAAGTAGAACGAGAAGAAGATTTGGACATAGTGAAGGATTTCCGGCAATTCAAATGAATGAAAGAGGATTGAAGGAAGAGAAATAATGGAGATTCGCTTAAAGAAGAAGAACAAGAGAAGGAATTTGGGGGAAATGAAGCAGAAGAGTGAATGGAAAGGGAAGAGGGATTTTATAGCATAAAGGGTCATCATTAGGAAAATACTTTTGGAATACGAGATGATTGGATGGTTCAATAAAAAAATGATATGTGTCCGAAATATTAGAGGGATGGAATGTGAGTCAAAACATGGAGAAGATGATTTATTTTTGTTTTTTCGCTTTTTCATAGTGATTTATTTTTTGAAAAAAAACTTTCAAACGAAGGTAAAGAAAGGATCATTTCCACTTCCCATCATTTCGATTAATTTTGATCTGAAATGTGTAGGAGCTATGTGTATATGATAAAATCTGGAACAACACGTGGCAAGATCGGAGTAAGGGTTCGAGGTAAATGAATAGACTCGATACCGGATATTAGTCATAAACGAGGCAAGGAAGCAGTTGAGGTGAATCCGAATACAACTAATTCAAATAACACCGAGTGTCATTCCGTAAACAATCAGCGTATATCCGATTCAGATATTGTGACAGTCGTTACTTTTTAGGCTTTAAGAGGCCATGATTAACATTAATATCATTTAATTTTAGAGAGATTATCGGATATTAATGCCCTATTTTCATGACGATAAAAGGAGTCCAACCTTCATATTAGAAGGGCATCCAATTCCACACTTTGTACTCTACACTTTTAATTCTACAAGCTCAATACATTGTTGTTGCTTTTTCATTAGTTACCGAAGTTTTTCTGTTATGAATCGCAGTCAGGTCAAACCTATGTTGCTCAGGAACTTCATCGGAGTTCAAGAAGGATCAAGCTAATTCTATTACTTTCATTAGCTTTCTTATTACTTATTATTTATTTTCAATTAGAACAATTCAGTCAATGTATCCTTTACAAATTCAACTGAACCTCTTTTGGGGTAAACAATATGTATACTTGTAAGGATGCATCATTTTCTTTCCAACATTCATATGTGTAAAGTAAGACTTATTTTCTTGGTAAAATATACCGACGACCTTTTAAATTTATAAGTAAATATTATTTAAATATTTGAACTACAACATGTTCCTACTAGTACCTGAACTTATGATAAATGTTTCTATTAAATACTTTCGATTCAAAGAAAAAGATTTTGTGTGTTTGTTTTCAAACGCCATTACGTAAATATTAATCACCTAAAATATGTCACGATTTTAATTATATGCATTAGCGCCAAGAAGTCAGAAACCTCATGCATGTTTAAAATAATGCTGATGTAATCCAATAATGAGACATATTTTATAAGTGATTTACTAGTCTACGTAATGGACGCTTGTGGATACGTGCGTACAAGAACTTTTTTAAATATGAGACGAAAGTATCTAATAGAAATATGTTATCATGTGTTTAGGTTCTCAATTAAAACAAACTATACTTCAAATATCTAAATGAAATTATTGATAACTTTAAATAATTGTTTATGTATTCAACCTATTTTCTTTCATCGCGTCAAGTTGATATAATCTATGTTGTTTTTCAAGTGAAATAATTGAATATTTAATTAACAATTTGTAAGAATTTGGGATAATGTATTACCATCCGGACATTAATCTCTAGTATTTTGTTGTCCCACATGTTGAAAATGGAAAAAGTTATTTTGATCAAAGGTGGGTTGCAGAGTATCATGTAAGGGATATTATAAAGAAAAATTGAAGGGTCTAGACAATTTAAAGTGTGTTGGAAAAATTCCTAATTGTGAGTTTGCATTATTGGCATGGGTAAGAAAAAGGGAATGAACTCGAGGGAAACGATAAGGGAGCTAAAAGAACAAATTGAGATTTTCTACTTTCATATGGAAACAATATAAAGGAGAATGAGGAATTTAATAAAAGGGTTGCAAAGAGAGGATGACTCATTGGTATATGATAAGGAAGGAATTAGTGGTGAGGTCAAGAATTTGTGCCAGAATGAGAGATGACGATTTGAGATGATATTCATATGGGAATTACAGAGGATATGAATGAGAAATTAATTGAGGAAATTTCCCTTCCATGAATTGAACAAAGTAGTGTTTTAATGTTCCCAACTAAAGCTTCAGGAGTTGACCTCTTTATTTTTCAAGAATATTGGTTGATTATATCAGATGATGTGCTTCAAGCGGTGAAGAATTTTTTTTCCAAATGAAAACTTTGCTATTGTCGTGGAATAGAACTTTAATTACATTGATCCCCAAGTGTAAAGCTTCGATGAATCAATATATGCCTATTAGTCTGTGCATTACGATTTACAAATAGTGATAAAAATCTTGACCGGTAGGATGAAACCCCTGTTAAATCATGTAATTTTTCCTAATCAGGAAGCAATTGTGAGTGGAAGACAAATCGTTAAATAATGTAATTTTAGCGCACGAATTTATGATCTTGTTAGGGAATAAAAATAAAGGAAAGAAGAAGTTCATGGCTATTAAGATAGATATGTCAAAAGCTTATGTTCGAGTGGAGCGGGGCTGTGTGAAACAAATGATGATTCTTATGGGATTCCATGAGAAGTTTGTGGGATGGATAATAGAATGTATATCTTCTACACTTTTCTCATTGAATTTGAATGGAGATATAAGAGCGTGGTTTATCTTCTCTTCGGGGTTTTACATAGTTGATCGTCAAATTTCTTATTTTCTTATGTAGTTCCATCAAGAGGATTGAGGCAGGGAGATCTGCTTTCACCATATATTTTTGTCATTTGTGCGGAAGGATTATCAGTGTTATTAAAACAGGCTGAGTAGCGAATGTACTAGCTGATTTACAGTTGAATAGGAATGGGTTGTCCGTTGCAGATAATTCATTCATTTTCTGTGAAGCTTCACCACAAAGTGCATCTGAAGTTCAAAGGATACTGCAGAATTATGCTAGATGTTCAGGTAAACTGATTAACATAGATAAATATGTAGTCTTCTTTAGCAAGAATACAAAAAGTCAAGAGAAGGAAGAAATTTGTGTTGTGCTAGCAAATATGAAAATATATACCAATGGTATGTAATTGGGCCTACCCACAGTGCTGCGAAGATCGAAGAATGAGATGTTGAGTTTTATTAAGGATAGGTTTTGGGCAAAATTAAAGGGTTGGAAAGAATGATTTTTAAGTCCATCAGAAAAAAAGTATTGTTAAAATAGGTCATTTCTGCTACACCCACATATACCTTGACATGCTTTAGAATCCAGATAGTATTGTGTAAAGAAATCACATTTCTGTTTAATAAATTTCAGTGGGGACAAGATGAGGGGGTATTGAAGATGCATTTAGAGAGGTGGGAGAGACTAGGTGATTAAAAGGTTAAAAGGGGCTTGATTTTAGATATTTAAAAGCAATATGACTTTATTAGCTAAAACGGCATGAAGAGTGTTGAAAAATCCAGAATCGTTTAATAGCTAAAGTTTTTAAAAGTAAATATTTCCCAAATTCTTCTATTATGAATGCAGATGTGAAAAGATTATCTTCATGGATTTAGAGAATTTTGATGTGTGGAAGAGACCTCTTACGGGATGGAGTGAGATGAAATATTCCTAATGGTGCACTTGTGAGTGTATGGACTGAGCTGAGCCATGACCACCTAAGAATGATAACTTTTACCATGTTATAACTTGTGGTGATAGAGATATGGAGTTAAAGATTTTAGATTTAATTGATAGTAAGAGATCAACTTGAAAAATAAATGTTCTTAATCACTTATTTTGTGAGGATGACATCAGAGCTATTCTTTCTATTTCCCTGTCTAGGTCAGGTGGGAAAGATAGAATGCTATGGCACGTTACAAAATCTAGGGGTTATGAGGTGCGATCAGGCTATCATCTAGCAAAATCTTTATTGGAGAAATAAGAACGGAGAAATAATAGGATTGAATCGAGTAACCAGTCCTTTCCGAACACTTTTTGATTAGGTATGTGGAAGATGAACTTTAAGAATAAATTAATTTATTTCTTGAGAAAGTGTTTGATGAATGCCTTACTGGTTAAAAGTGTGCTAGCGAATAGGCTAAAGCTACAAGATGTAACATGTAGGGCATGTGGGATGGAAGAAGAAACAGTTGAACATATGTTCTTTCACTGTCCTAGATCTCTAGCTATCTGAAAAATGAGTCATGTTTTATGGCTTGATATTCATAGAGTCAATAAATTTGCTAGTTGGTGGTATGATATTTTTTTAATGTTAAACAATTTCCAGAATCAAGGAACCTTTTGAATTTATTTGTGCATCTAATGTGGTAGATTTGGAATGTTAGGAATAGTTTGGCTTTTAATAGTGAAATGTAGGATGGCTCTAATATTATGTCACAAGCTTTACTTGATTATCATGAATTTAAAGAATTTGATTCTAGTTATAACTGTAAAAATGATACATCTTTGATTGATGAGCAACTTGTTGGAAATTTATTAATGTGAAATAAAGTTTAACCTATTATTTATGACTCGAACAATTGGGGCCCCGCACGTTGGAAACGTCGTTTCCACACACGTGCACACGTTGTACCAAGAATCGTAAATTTCTTTAGTGAAAGAGATATTGGTACATAAATAAAATGTTTGAGACATGAACTGATAGACGGTTGTTGCCAAACGACGAGTGTTTCACGCTCGTAAATGAAAGCAAGGTTACGATGTGTAAAAGATGAAACGAGTCGGAAATCTCCGCGGAGCCGCGAAAGGCTGCGGCAACGCCGGAGCGTCGGAGCGCTAATTGTTGGTTTGACTACTGGAATTCAGGCGCCGATGCTTCGGAGACAGAATGGTCAACGGGAAGCTGAAAAGTTTCTGATTTTAGGCTGGTTTGGGGCATTGATTCTCCATTACTTGACACATGAATTCAGCCATTATTTGGCTTATTGAAACCTCTCAATAAGTTCCATTACATGGCTATTGATTTACATTAACTGGCTAGATGAGAGGTCATCTTTCTCACATTATAAATTGAGACCCTTGGCTCAATTGAAGAACATACTTGCAATCAGAAATTTCTGAGTACTTCTTCTTCTCTAAGCTCTCTTTCACACACTCAAAAGGTTCTTCTTTTTGGTAAACATTTGAGTTTTCTTTGCTCACTTGTTCATTGTTATTTTATCTTGGGTGACAAGTTGCCAACTACCGTAAAAGGATTTATACGGGGCAATATTGTCTTAAGGACATAGTGAATATAACTCGACTCAGCAAGCCTCTTGTTTTCGTTCTTATTTCTGGATTATAATCTCTGTAATAGTTACTTACATTCCCGTTCCTAGCCATCATTGTAATTGCAATCATTGTACTCACAAAATTTTAAGACAATATTCATTGTAAGTGATAACAAAGATGACTCGAGGCGAATAATTTACTGCTCAATCTTCCGCTACTGCTCAAGGAAATCCCAATGCCTTTCCCACCGCTGCTCAAGGCACACTTAGTCCTTCCCCACTACTGCACAAGGCTCAAACAACGCATTTCCCGTTGCTCAAGGGAACGCTATTGTTCTTCTATCCTCTGGATTCCACCATGAACGCCCAGAAATATTCATGGGCGCTAAGTTTAAGAGTTGGCAGCAGAAGATGTTGTTTTACTTGAATGTTATGGTAATGACTCGTTTCCTAACAGAAGATTCTCCACAAATGGGAGATGAAACAGACCCTCAGCCAAATGAAATGGCTGAAGGGGGCCAAGATATCCATGTCATTAATGGTATGAAGATGACTCTTGATGCATGGAGTCATAGTGATTTCGTCTGTCGAAATTATATTCTGAACTGTTTGTCTGACCCTCTCTACACGGTGTATTGCACCGTTGGCACTATCAAAGAGCTGTGGGATAAACTGCATAAAAAGTACAACTCACAAGATGCTGGTACTAAGAAATTCATCACTGCAAAATTTCTGAAATTTCAAATGGTGGCTTATTCACACAGATATATGTGATTTAAAGTTTGCTCAAACTAGAGGGGGGAACAAGTACTTTGTGACAGTCATAGATGATAGCACAAGATTTTGTTACCTTTACTTACTAAAAAGTAAAGATGAAGCCTTTGAAGCATTCAAACGCTACAAAGCAGAAGTTGAGAACCAACTAAGTGGGTGGATTAAATCAATCTGTAGTGATAGAGGGGAAGAATATGTAGCACATTTTGAAGAATATTGTGCCTAGTCGGGCATTGTTCATCAAACTACGACTATGTACTCACCTCAATCAAATGGTATCGCTGAACGCAAGAACCATACTTTGAAAGAAATGATGAATGTCTTGCTCATCAATTTCGACCTTCCCCAAAACATGTAGGGAGAAGTTGTCCTTACCACTAATAAGATTCTTAATAGAGTCTCACATAAGTGGTAAGAACAAGACTCATACGAGCTATGAAAGAAACTCACCTACAAATACTTGGCGCGTGAGGTTGTCCGCAAAGGTTGAAGTACCTAAGGAAAAACAGTCAAGATCGGGCCTAAGCGTAAATTGCATATTCATCGATATGCGAACAACGAAGTGTTTCACTTCTTAGCGCATAAGTCGATGTACGTATATCCACGTGTGTACAATCATGGAATCATGAATGTCAGCTTTGAAGACTCATTTCTTAGAAAGGAAAGAGACATAACCTCTCGCAAATGAAGTTATGAACAAAGCTCTCAAGATCCAGGAGTCATTGACTGCCCGGATTTAGGCGGTTTAGATCCAGTGGAATCCGAAGTGGCTGTTATCCGGAATCTAGTGTTCCAGATTCTCAAGACTTGGATGTTCGAGAGATGGAACCAAGACGAAGCAATAGGGCCAGGACAGATAAGTCATTCGGTTCAGACTTTGTAGATTATATGGTTCATGATGAGCCACGGACAATTGCCAAGCATTGTCAACTCCAGAAGCACCGCTCTGAAAAGAAGCTATAGAGAGTAAGATAGACTCCATTCTGCACAACCACACTTGGGAGTAGGTTGATCTTCCTCCGGAAAACAAAACTGTTGGATTGTAAATGGATACGCAAACGGAAGTTGAAAGCAGATAGATCTATAGACAAGTACAAGGCCATGTTGGTAGTCAAGGGCTATCGACAAAAGAGGGCCTTGATTACTTTAACACATACTCTCTAGTATGGATAATGACGTCCATACGAGTATTCATTGCGATCGCCGCATTGCGGGATCTTGAGATACATCAAATGGATGTCATGATAGTCTTCCTAAACGATGATTTGGAAGAAGAAATCTATACGGACCAACCCAGGGTATACTTCCAGGACACGAAAAGAAAGTCTATTGGCTTGTCAAATCTATGTATGGGCTGAAACAGGCCCCGAAGTAATAGAACAATAAATTTGATAGTACTTTCATCACACGCCCATTTTCGATGACATTTTTAAATAATCCGCTTAAATAGATGTTAAAAATAAATAATAAATGAACTAAAATGTTTAAAGGAATGTTAAAGTGTTAAAAGGTACTAGAAATGCTAAAAATGCTAAGAGGGTTGCAGAGAGTCGCCACCTAATTATTTGGGTGAATTAGGACACCTAAATGTTAACTAGTTTAAAGTAAACATTAACTCCATTTAATGGTCCATAAACTTAATGAGATTTTGGGTGCGGTTCTTTATTATCCTGGCGGAAGGGTTAGGCACCCTAAAGGATCCGCTAACTCATGCTTGTCCGCTCAAACCTAGGTTAATTATTGTATTAGAAAAAGCATGTTTAGAGATATTTAAGTCAAAAGATATCGCAAAGATATAAAAATGTATTTTTGACAAACATATGAGTTGTAAGATTTGTTTATGTAAAGTTTAAAAATACATATCGTATAGCAATAGTGTGAAATGTAACTCAAAGGTCTGGTTTGGACAAAATAAACATAAAGTAGACATGTTTATAAAAGTATAAGATTGATTTATTGAAAACAAGATTTATATTTGCAAAATTGATTTTCTAACTAACATATATATATGTCGATATCTAAAGTGCTTATTGATAATAGGAAAATGATAAATTATATCGTTAATAACGAGTATGAGAAAATTATTTCTTTGTTATGGATTTAGTAAAATAGTCTTAATCACATGATGTGAAATATAAATAAAGAGTGGTTTAAATTGTTTTTAAATCTAGACCTATGTGTTTAACCTAAAACAAATAATAGAAATAGATTTATATTTTAAACTACCCTCCCAATCTATTCGACGACTAATAGAGTCATGTATCATATTAATTATAATATTAAGATAATAAAATTGCAATAACAAATAAAGACATAAAATGAGGCAACGAGATTTAACGAGCAGAGTGAGTCAGACGGATGCCACGCCATCTTGTACTATTTTGTTTAGGGAATTTCAAGCTTAGAATGCGGATGAATGTACATAGACGCTGGTTGCCATTTGAAGTAGCTCGTGATGAGTCTCAGTGAGACTCTTCATTTTGCTCCTGCAGATTTCATGTAAAATATAAGAAAAGATAAAGATTAATATGTATCCAAACTTTATCAACAAGATTCGTGAATAAAAATGAGCATTTAGTATAGAAATCATTCAACATAATAAGTACTTGAATTTGTGTACCGTGATTAAGCAAGGTCAACAATTAGCGAATAATCGAGAATCAAGCAGAAAATGGTTTAATCCAGACTCAAACAGACAATGCAGAGGCAGAAATGAATGCTCATGGTCTTAGAACACACTATTATAACTACGTGGAGGCAATTATACTCACACAAATCAAACTGAATACTGAGGCAAGTAAACACATGCTTTGGTTTACAACTTGCACAACTAAAGAGAGCATATATCTTAACAGAGATTCTCTAGGTGGATGTAAACACATACTCATTTAGCCACTATCATTCTCACTATATCTATGCCTACTTCCAGACGATTTGAACTTGTAGACAGAATGTAAACAGGTAAGACGCTAAACTAACATGTCGTAACTGATTTCAATAAAGGAAAGGTTAACCCAGATACCATCTAGTCATTCACATCAAAATACTTGCTGAAATCGACATATATCATTCAATGTTAAATATAAACCCGACACAACCTAAGGATATAAACAAACAAATGATTTAATCGTAGAATCAACCATAACCAAGCACATCTAGGATCTAACAGGGATATGTTATACAGATTGAAGTCCAACATAAATACATTATATCAAATATCACATCATGTGACCCTTAAAGTGGTCGTACATACACAGTATTGAAAATTACATGGATTTAAGCAGTATACATATAGTTAAATAGGTTCAGTAATCAACTTAATACACCTAAGCCGTCGAACGAAACACATTCACATACATTAACATCAAGCGAAATCTTAAGACTTAGAAAGGTAAAATATTACCTTCTCCGAGCAACAACCGAGGCAATCAGAGTCGTAGATCCACTGAGTGCGATGCGATTCGAGGGACCGATGTTTGTGATTTTTCTTTGAGAATCGATTCCAGGCTTACTTGATCGTTGTTCAAGGTGTCTTGATAGTAAAAAAAAGCTCGACCGTTTCGACGTTGATCGATTGTTGTTCCTAGGCCGCTAAATTTCGATTGTGAAGAAAGGTATCCCCGGAAGGTAAAAGAAAGGGTGTTCGACTGCTTCGCTTACGCGAGAGAAAGGTTCTCGATCGCTCTTCACCTCCCGATTTCTCTGCGTGTTTCATCGCCATTGCCTGCGCTCTATCTGACCGGCCGCCGTTGTTGACTCATCGAGATCTCCAATCGATGCTCTGTGTATTCTCCACTGTGCTCTTCGAATGCTACCTCCCTGGGCTCTGGACCATCGATGCACTATTGCATGTATAAGAGGATCAATTTATAGTCTCGATTTGGTTCTAAGTTTGGTATGGATCTTACTGCTATGGTAAAGGAACCGATTTTAAGGATTCAAGGATATTTTGCTGATTTTGAAGTGATTCGACAAGGTAAACCATTTGAAAGAGTTGGGTGATGGATATGGTAAGGAAAAGCCGGGCGCGTGGATAGAAACCTGATTCTCCGCGAACCGCCAGCGCAAAGCCGCTACGATGGGGAGGAAGCGCGCGAGGCGCGAAGGCTTTTAGGTTTAGTGGTTCTGCTCGGTCTTGCTCGGGAGAGACGGGGAAGACAGGGAAAAGGAAATAAGTCGGGGTCGCTGGGCCTTCGATAGCGGAAAGCGGATCAGCCTCGTCGCGTATCGCCAAAGAAACTGGATTGGTTTTAATTAGTTAGGGTAGTTAGTTGTACTAAATTAGGGGTATTAGTTTTAGGTTAGTTTTTTTAATTGTTAGTTGTATTAATCATTGATAAATTAAATTATTTAAATTGTGATTAAATTATTTAGGTGTTTTATTAGCCTTAATGCGGGCGTGTTATTTAATTAGTGCTTGAGTTTGAATTATTATAAAGACTTTAATTAATGCTTAATATTTTAACGGCGCTTATTATTTAAAATCTTATTATCAGGCATTATTGCCTAAAATAAGTTATGAAATTGATTTATGATAATAAACGCGCTTATGCTACTTGACACGATCGCCATTGCTAAATTATTTATTTTATGTATCTATTGTTAATTAAGAATCATGACAGGCTTGAAATTAATTAATGCGCGCGGACTCTAAGTGCTCAATACTTAACGAAGACGCTACGCCATTATTAAATTACTTATTTATGTCCAGATTTAATGTTCTATCGCTGATTTTATTATAAAAATCATGTAAAATTATTTTACAAAATTAGTCTAATTTTATAGCTAATGATCGGACGAGGGTCAAAATCGTGTCAATTGTCCTCTCAGATGGAGACGATGGAAGAATCTTCTGACAAAGACGCTGACTCATAGCCAATTTTGTCTCGATCCGTAAATAAAATGTCAGCAATTAGCAAGGCCGACACGACTTCGTAAATCGCCCCAAAGGTCGAAGTTATGACGACATCGCTACCATGGTCAAAACCGCGCGCTAACGCGACTAACATTTGTCCCAAAGGTCGAAGTTATGACGACTTAATCGGGCTACCATGGTCAAAAACACCACTGGCTAACGCGACTGGGTTCTGTCCCGTCGGTTACGATTTACATCGGCCGGGCCGTAAAGAATAAAATAAAATAAACTGTTTGAACTCTGGTACCGCTTACATGCTGGCGGTGTTGATGACGCGAACGTCAGACCGACGCTGAGGCCGCCGCCATCTGCTGGGGAAGGCGTCGCCCCCAACAAATTGCCCCTTCTGTCAGAAGCAGAAAATCCAATGCCGTGCTCCATCTTTTGCGCCGTGAGATCAAGCCAAGATAGAAGCATTAGTGCATAATCACAAAACAAAATAACGTAAAGAACGTGAATTTGTGGTCATGGTCAGTAGTCGATCAGATACATACTATATAATGAAATGATGTGATGATATCGATTGCATTGCATGACGACGCAATGATCGCCTTGTACGGGCGCTGCCGTTGTATAAACGAAACGCAAATGCCGTCGGATGGCAGAGATCACGAAATAATTAATCGTTGTATGGGCGATCTAGATACGAATGTTCAGTCAGATGGACTAAATGCGAGATGTTGCCGTTGTATAGGACGAAATGCGAGATGTCGACTTGTAATGGACGCGTGTTGCCGCCGCCTCAGACTAAAGCTCAAGAAAGAGTTAGTATAACCGCTAAGACGTAATAATAAAGCATGAATGAAAAATGCAATTTTGAGAACAGAAAATCGCCCCGCCGATGTGATATGTGACGACGGCGCCGCTTTCGACTTGGCGCCGGACTTGTCGCCGTGTTACTGCCGCGACTTGGCGCCGGCCGACTTGGCGCCGCTTTTGGACGTGAGTCTTTTCTGACTTGGCGCCGTTTCGACTTAGCCGCGCTGGACGTAGCGCCGCTTTCTGACGATCGCCGCGCGGACGCGAGTCGTTTTAGACTCGGAGTTGTTTTCTGACTGGACGCGTTTGACGGCGCCGCTGCTGGCTGACGCGGCGTCGCCGGACGGAGTCGTTGCCGACGCTGAGTCGCCGGACCTGGCCGCGACGCGGAGTCGCTGCCGGACTGAGTCGCTTTTCCGACCGACGTCATTTTCGGATCAAGGCGTCGCTGACGCGGAGTCGCTTTCGGACCGACGCTGCGGACTGGCTGCCGGACGTACGCGGACGCGCTGCCGGACGAGTCTTTTCGGACGCTAGCCGCTGACGCGACTTCTGGACGCCGCTGACGCGTCTGGACGAGTCATTTTCGACCGAGTCGCCGACTGACGCCATTTTCGACGCGGCCGTCTGACGCGAGTCGCTGACCGAGTCGCTTTCTGACTCGACATCGCGTGGCGCCGGACGGACGGGCGCCGGAAAAGTTTTCTGACGCAGAGTTCTTTCCGGACTCGTAGTCGCCGACTCGGACGCCGCTTTTGACCGACGCTTTTCTGACGCGCGTCATTTTCTGACGTGTTACTGATGCTCTCAGATAATAATGCTTCCCCGCAAGCTAAGCTTGAGAAAATTAGTGTATAAGCGGTAAAACAAGATGATAAATATATGAGAAATGCAATTACGCGAATAAGCGATGTCTTCCCCGCATTTATATGTGGGGTGTTGCGAATGATGAGACGTTGTCCTCGGGCGGACATGCCAGATGTCGAATTGCCACGATGTCGCTTTGTGATGCATTTGTGAACCATATGGATTGCCATGATGTCTTTGTTGTGCGCTTTCAGGCAATCGCATGAGTTGCAATTTGACGCCTAGGCCCGAGCCGACGCGCTATAATTTGTCATGGATTTGAACTCGATTGTTGATGTCGCTCGCCGCTTCAAGAATTTTGTTATATTTTTCTCGTTCTACTAGTATGAAGAACTTTGTCACACCTTCGCTAATACGGAAGGACTCGCGCCAAAGAAAAATTTGTGAAGTTTTGGCGGGGCGGTTGATTCGCTGACTTTGTAGTTTTGACTCTTGACGCCGGACGTCCGCCATGTTCGGGACTCATAACCCCGCACGTTTCCTACCTTGTCCCGATTTTGAATTTGCAAAAGGGCGTTTAGCCTAAAAGTCGGTTTTCATGTATGTTTTCTGTTATCTTCAAAACAAAGGGAAAGTTTCCTAAAGCGTGTGACCGGCCGATTTAGGTCGCCACGATCCCCATGAGGAATCAGTCATGACGTAGTTCATTACGTTAAATTGGGTGAAATTAAAATTTCTAAAGTGGACCGGCCGAGTATTTCACTACGTATCCCCACGATCCGCCAGGAATCAGTCAAACGTAGTTCCAAAGGTTTGTGATATTTCGGGGCCTTTCTATTTCGACTTGCATGACTTCCATTTGCTGCAATAGTTCGGCGAGGTGTTGATCATCGTGTTTCTCATTTCTAACGCCGCATCCTCTACCGAACGCGACGAGTCCTAAGTTGTTTCGCTCCGCGCTCGGATTAGTCATTTATCGGACGATCAGGTTTACCAGCCAACGCCTTGAATCAACCTTTTTCGGGGATAAGCTAGGCAAAAATAATCCTTTAACAAATGAAGTAAACCAAGTTAGTATAATATGCAAAAAGTTGCGGTGCAATATATAATAATAAGCAAATTGCAAATCAAGTGCGCGGTTCTAATATGTTCGGGACCTCTTTATGCCGGTAGGCCTAACGCTACATACGCGAGTAATAATGACATTCGTCCAGTTTCGGCCCATCTAATCGTAATGCTTTTTGTCGAAATGGCGACCAAATGACGGTGCACTTTTTCCCAATTTCAAAGCTATGACATGATTAGGTTTTCGATTTGTCTATCAACTGCTTGCCACGCTACACATAATACGCCGGTCGGTCGTCAGGTTGAGAAACCCGTCGATGCCTGTCAGTGTCTTCCTAATCATGCGTGCCGATGGCGAGGACCCGGACCCACCTAAGGTAAATGCATGCATGCCACTAAATAAAGGGTGGTATAGCTCTATCTTAAGTTTCTAAGATTCGCTTTCAGACGCAAGGTTTCCGAGGCGGACAACTCGAGTGAGAAGTGTTACACACACCATGCCACCCAGGTTAGGCGACTCCACCTAATGTACCAACTTCCTAAATTTGGATTTTGAAGAAAGAATTTATTGATGCACCCAAATAGCACTCTCGCATGTAGCCATGTGTGCATTGACAGTGAATTTTTCGTGAGTGGAAGAAATACATGAATAACGCCGCTTTATGTAGAAAGCAAGATAGCAGTAGAATTAAAATAAACAAAATATAGCACCACGAAAATTAAATGCAAAAATAATGCCAAATAATAACCCTAGTCCTGCATGGTTAAGAACTCTGAATCCCTGAAATGAGTCGCCATTTCTGTCACGCCCATTTTCGACCGCGACATTTTTAGCGAATCTCTGCTTAAATAGATGTTAGAAAATAAATAATAAATGAACTAAAATGTTTAAAGGAATGTTAAAGTGTTAAAAGGTACTAGAAATGCTAAAAACGCTAAGAGGGTTGCCAGAGTCGCCACCTAATTATTTGGGTGACTTAGGACACCTAAATGTTAACTAGTTTAAAGTAAACATTAACTCCATTTAACGGTCCGCTAAACTTAATGAGATTCGGTAAGGTTCTTTATTATCCCCGGAAGGGTTAGGCACCCCAAAGGATCCGCTAACTCAGCGTTGTCCGCTCAAACCTAGGTTAATTATCAGACAGATAGAAAAAACGCACGTTTAGAGATATTTAAGTCAAAAGATATTGCAAGTATATAAAAAAATGTATTTTTGACAAACATAAGGAGTTGTAAGATTTGTTTATGTAAAGTTTAAAAATACATATCGTATAGCAATAGTGTGAAATGTAACTCAAAGGTGCCTTTGGACAAAATAAACATAAAGTAGACATGGTTTATAAAAGTATAAGATTGATTTATTGAAAACAATACTTATATTTGCAAAATTGATTTTCTAACTAACATATATATACAAGTCCGATATCTAAAAGTATTTATTGATAATAGGAAAATGATAAATTATATACTGTTAATAACGAGTATGAGAAAATTATTTCTTTGTTAGGGATTTAGTAAAAATAGTCTTAATCACATGATGAAATATAAATAAAGAGTGGTTTAAATTGTTTTTTTAACCTGCATCTGACCTATGTGTTGAACCTAAAACAAATAATAAAATAGATTTATATTTTAAACTACCTCCCAATCTATTCGACGACTAATAGAGTCATGATCATATTAATTACAATATTAAGATAATAAAATTGCAATAACAAATAAAGACATAAAATGAGGCAACGAGATTTAACGAGTAGGAGGAGTCGAGATGGATTACGACGTCATCTGTGTACTATTTTGTTTTCAGGAATTTCGGCGAGAATGCGGATGAATGTACATAGACGCGGGTTGCCATTTGAAGTAGCTGTGATTTAGTCTCAGTGAGACTCTTCATTGACTCCGATGCATTTCATGTAAAATAAAAGAAGATAAGGATTAGTATATATCCGAACTTTATCAACAATACAACTAAATAAAAAATGAGCATTTAGCATAGAAATCATTCGCCATAATATGTACTTGAATTTGTATACCGTGATTAAGCAAGGTCAAGAATTAGCTTAATAATCGAGAATCAAGCGTAAAATGGTTTAATCCAGACTAAACAGATAAATGCAGAGGCGTAAATGAATGCTCACGGTCTTAACACACTATTATAACTACGGAGGTAATTATACTCACACAAATCAAACTGACATCGAGGCAAGTAACACATGCTTTGGCTTACAACTTGCACAACTAAAGAGAGCATATATCTTAATAGTAGATTCTTCAGGTGGACGTAAACACATACTCATTTAGCCACTATCATTCTCACTATATCTATGCCTACTTCCAGACGATTTGAACTTGTAGACAGAATGTAAACAGGTAAGACGCTAAACTAACATGTCGTAACTGATTTCAATAAAGGAAAGGTTAACCCAGATACCATCTAGTCATTCACATCAAAATACTTGCTGAAATCGACATATATCATTCAATGTTAAATACAAACCCAACACAACCTAAGGATATAAACAAACAAATGATTAATCGGAGAATCAACCATAACCAAGCACATCTAGGATCTAACAGGATATGTTATACGATTGAAGTCCAACATAAAATACATTATATCAAATATCACATCATGACTTCTTAAAGGGTCGTATATACAATGTGATTTTCGGAAATTACAATACGATTTAAGCAAAGATACATATAGTTAAATAGGTTCAGAATCAACTTAATATACCTAAGCCAATGTCGAACTAAACACATTCGCATACATTAACATCAAGCGTAAATCTTAAGACTTAGAAAGCGTAAAATATTACCTTCTCCGAAGCAAATAATCCCAGGCAAACAGATCAAGTCGTAGATCCACTCAAAGGCATACGCGATTCGGCGGGATCGATGTTTGTGATTTTTCTTTGAGAATTGATTCTCAGGCTTACTTGATCGTTGTTCGCCGCGTTCGTCTGTCGACAAGAAAAGCTCGGATCGGTTTCGACGCTGGATGCCGATTATCGGTTGTTCCTAGTCGCTTCAAATTTGGATCACAAGAAAAGGTGCGTATCCTCGGCGTAAAAGATGCGGCATGTTCGACCTGCCTGCGCCGTGAGAGAAAGTGTTCTCGATCGTTTCTTCACCCTCCCGATTTCTGCCAGCTTGCTCGTGTTTCATTTCCGACCGCCGCCGCCTCGCGCTTTCTCATCTGATCACACCATTGCCTGGTTGTTTGAGCCATCACGAGATCTCCAATCGACGCTCGTGGTATTTTCATCACCGTGCCTTCGGTCGTTACCGGCTCGACCATCGAATACGCCTAATGTGGCCGATGATAAGAGGATCAATTTATAGTCCTCGATTTCGGTGCTGTTTGGTATGGATCTTAATATGTACGGTGAAAACCGACTTTTGGAAGGATTCGGAAGCGATATTTTGCACGATTTGGCGATTCGACAAAGTGCCGCAAAACCATTTTAAAGCGAGTTTGGGTGGACGGATATGGTAAGGAAAAGCCGGTGGGCGCGTGGATAGTGGGAAACTCCGATTCTCCGCCGAAATCCGAAGCCAGCGTGCCGTGCCGCCACACGGGGAGCGGAAAGGCGAAAGCGCGGGCGCTTTGAAGGCTTTTTGTGTCTGGTGGTTCATTGCTTTAAGCGGGAGAGACGGTAAGACAGAAGATATGAAAAGTGTAGCCAGCGCCGTATCGCGGCCTTCTCCGGAGCAAAGTGACAAAGCGGATTGGGCTCTCGTCATGTATCACAAAGAAACCGGACCGGTTTTAATTGGGTAGTGGTAGTTAGTTGTATTAAATGTGGTATTAGACATTAGGTTAGTTTTTTAATTGTTAGTTATATTAATCATTGATAAATTAAAATTATTTAAATTGTGATTAAATTATTTGTGTGTTTTATTGTGGGCCTAAACATGCAAAGCGTGTTATTTTAATTAAAGCTGAAGTTTGAATTATTATAAAGCAATTTAATTAATGCTTAATATTTTGTAATGCGACGCTTATTATTTAAAAATCTGGTTATTATCATGGTGCATTATTGCCTAAAATAAGCATATGCGAATTGATTTATGTGATTAATAAATGCTATTTATGCCATACTTGGACACTTTATCAGCCATTGCTAAATTCATATTTATTTTATGTATCTATTGGTTAATTAAGAATCTATGCATTGTGGCTTTGAAATTAATTAACGCGCGCGAGACTATGTTTACTCAATACTCTAATGTGTAAGACGCGTATGCCATTATTAAATTATTTATTTATGTCCGTATTTAATAAGGTTCTATCACGCATTTTATTATAAAAATCATGTAAAATTATTTTACAAAATTAGTCCCAATTTTATACCTAATGATCGACGAGGTATACAAAATCGTAGGTCAACATCTACCATCGAAAGTGGTTCGCGCATAAAACGCAGTGTGGACAAATATATCTACACAAAAGAAAAATTATTACACCTCGTGAGTTTTAAGCGCTTAGTAATTGCTAACGCCATTAAGGGAAGTAGCATTCGAGTATCGATAGCTAAAGTTGCACCTATATATGCCAATAGTTGAAATTAGTATACAAAAGTTGACGTGGATCCTCAAATAAATTTTCGATGCAAATAAATGTGGAAATGGACTAAATGATTTGTATATATCTATTAGGACATGAAATTTTCAAATTTATAGCTGGTATTGGAAGATTCATTTAATTACTTAGATTAATTTAAGTAGACAATTATGGGAAATGGACTGTTGCAATATTAATTTTCATTTCACTTAACCTTATAACCTTCATCTTCTCACAATTATTTTATTTCAAAAACACCTACTCTCCACTCCTCTATTCAAATTGATTTTCCCCCACCTATAGCCAACATTGGAAGCTTTTTAATTCTTCTTCCTAGATTAAGTTCTTCTACAAATCTGCCAAGATAAGTGACCCAAAACAAATGAGCAATTTTCTCGAAAGGTCTGGCCGACCAAAATTTAGCCCAAGAATTTCCAGGCTTTTAGATTTAGAAATTGAAGAAAAACACGTGAAGAACGATTTGATTAAACTTATAGAATACATGTAATCGTCAAGAGTCAAGAAAATGGTGAAAAATGATAGCAAAAATCACTGAAAGGATATTTGGTTCAGAGTTTAGTGGACTATTTTGGTGAAATTCTTAGGTAAGTAATTTTTCTTCTTATATTATAATTGAGTTACATGATGTTTTTGTTTAAGGATTGAACTTGTTAGGAGAAACTTGGAATTCTAAGACAACGCATGATTGTCATAAGCTTGTAGCCGACGACCAATTTCACCGGATTTTGAGTCATGGCGTTTGGGCGGTTCTCATAGCTAATTTCACTACCACCAGACGCTGGAAATGGCGAAACCTCGATATGGAAAGTCAGAATTAGTTATGTACGGAATTGGCTGAAATAAGAATCTGGTGTTAAGGAATTAAGAAACGAAAGTTACGGTATTATGTTTTCGCGCTGCGCTGCGACAATACATGAAACGTTGACATTATCGATAATAGGGCTGTTATCACGAGCGTTACGCTGAAATTTATTACGAATCACAATTACATTGTTATAATCAGGATATATGTCCCAAAGCGAAGTAAGCTATGTAAAGGTGTAGAAAGCTTCTCATTCCACCGTCGCTGTTGCTAAATGTATGGACTGCTTTTGGTGCGTTGTTTAACGTGGTTAACGGAGTTAGATTAATATGAGAATTAGGTGTATAAATCAATTTCGGGTTATTGTATTCAATAAAATGAAAGAGAAAGGCGTATTGGTGATAAAGGACATGAGTATAATGATCATTTGGTTATATCCTGTTATGTGACTTGTTATCAGTATTTGTTTGGGTTTGTTTGTAAGTCATGTGGATGCATATAAATAAAGTGCGTCTGACTTTTATGTAAAGTCAGAGTCGCTATTCGATATGTACATGCTTAGTAATCATAGAACGACGCAATGGTCGCCCCGATAGCAGACGGTCCACTACACGCCGCGCATTTCTAAACCTATTGACTCGGTTTCCAAAAGTCAAGAAGTTCGACTAAAAGTATGAAACTATCCCTTCTTTCTTTGGCAATGATTTATACAAACGAGCGCATCGCTGATCGACATAATTTTTCGGCTGAATCGTAATTTTAATGATACACTTATATGATGTTGCCTTGATTTTCTTAAAGTAATAATTATTCTATTTATTCCATCGTAGAGTCAAACGAAGATTTAATTTTATACAATTACCACGATACTTATTCGCACGATATGACTATAATGATTAATCGAATCCCGGCCGGAGCATGTATATAAATATGATACCTCACCGAATTATAATGGCCTGGGTAATGATATGTCGACAACAGCATCCGCCAACAGGTAATAGTATTACGCTTTACGATTGTGCATCCATATACGACTTCATTCACCGAGTCCCATAACGGGCTCGCACGACATATGATACGATTTCACCGGCATTCTCACTGTGCCGGTCGGGTACTATGTATATCGACACAATGATTCTACGGATGTGAATCCAAGCATTTTGATACGACTTCATTTATAAGGCACAATTGATTCTCATTTCATAAGGCACATCAGATTGAGATCATTATTATATTTGTTCTCGACATCTCAAGGCTTATGATCTTATTTAAGATTTGTTAGTTTTACATACTTTGAAGATATTATTTCAGATCGACTCTTTCCCCTGGTCGATTTCACACCAAGCAGTACATGTACTCAATGGTGATCCTCCGCCTGTGGATTCCCGTCACTGGCTGGGTTATTCCATCGATTCGAGCTTATCTGCTTCGTTACGTAACCTTATTTTTACTTACGCAGATTTGTGGGCACACGGTCAGCGCTCCGTCATATTTCATTATCGCATTTTAGAGTGGTCTGTATGTAACATAAAGCGGTAGATGTATTTTCGACTCAAGGTGGATCAGAGCATGTGTTTCCTTTGGCCAAGAAGATTGTCAGACTCGCTTTCGGACGCCTCAGACAGAAAATGAAGCCTTGTCGGCTTCGTCATCGATATGATTTGCGATTACTACATTATCCTTGGTATCCCGCGACAGACGTGACAGCGTAGTATAAGTATGCCCGTGGCATCGGTCGAGCCCCGTCAAGGCCGCAGATCGTCGACATTTACAGCACGAGCAGTCATTATCTAACGCCTACAGACCGCGTTCAGTGGTAGTCTTCGTACGGGCATGTCGCCGGCGACTATACTTATGGCACCAGCGCCTTAAATTCTAGATCGTTTCATTCTTTCATCTCCTAGATCGCGCATGTGAAAGCCATATTATTGGGCATTTATCCTTCCTCGGCACTATCATGGTTTACGCCATGCCCGGCATGGGCGGCGCCTAAGGGCTAATCAAGAGATAGGAGCTACTAGTCGATCAGAGTTACTTCGTGTCCTGCACTCCGCCTATGCCGAGATCGCACTCCCGGGCCGAAGCCATGCCATCGCTACCTCAGAGGCTCAGCCGTGGGAAACATCATCACTAGCTCCTCGAGGTCTCAGCAGACCGAAGCCTTCCAACTCTCACCAGGCGGTGGTCGAGCCATGAGATAGAGCAGGCCACCGGGCCGCACTGACAATGGGTATGCTCGCAGACAGATCTGGGATTGACAGTGATCCGATGGGGCTGAGGATTGTGGATTTCGAGTTGTAATCCTCCGTAGTTTTTCTGTCAAAGCTCAAGGATTTAATTCGCAGAGTTTATCCGGACAGATGCGCAGATATCGAGGTGATCGCCGCTTCGTAGATCAGTCTGCTGAGTTGGCTTCATATCGGACGCGGATTTAGCTGACACTGTACTTCAGCCTGGGAGTTACCCAGAGATGGCGCAAGCCCTGGCTGTACGGGATGAAGCCACGTAGGCTCTCGTGGGCCACCGCCTCCAAAGATGAGAGACGAGCTGGGGAGCTGATAGATTCACACTGAGGAAGAAATGGCAGGTTGCTCGGGAGTATAGTCCGAGTTCGACTGCTGGCCCGACGCGCCTACTATCAGGGACGACATGTATGACAGATTTGTGATTGTGGCTGATCACTACTGATCGATGGTTGTGCGTCGTGCCTCAAATTGTGTATGGATATTTCCGAGCATGCCATGCACAAGAAGACCAAACAAGTGAGACGTCACCGAACAAGGATCACGACAGAGGCCAACATGTTATGGCTAGGCTTTACCGGGTATTCGAAAGCGAAGTCTCGAGAAGCGTGTCTTCAACAAAGATGTCATTATTTCCACCCAACACAGTGCGCCCACACTTATGATGCTGGCGAGATTTGACCATACTGGGTATTCAGAGTCAGTCGTAGCCCCAGAGCTGCGTGTCTGGGCTGCGAAAGCGCAGTGTTCAGGTCATGCGCCACCTTGGCGCTTGTTCTCGCCGTAGGTCCCATTGGGAATGCAATTTTGCTAATCAGGTTTGTTATTCTACGGCCACAAGGTCATATGACGAGAGTGTCCATATAGAGCAATGGCCACCTTACTGGCTTCCGCTGGTCGGGTTCATCGCGCTACGCGCCTCCCAGTCGCAGCGCTAGATGCCGGCTGCCACGGTAGAGGTCATATTGAGTTCCCGCCTAATGTCCTCGTAGACCGCACATATGCTTTGGCTAGTAGGCATGATCAGAGTACGCTGCATATGAGTTACATCTATATTATCGATCTTTTCTGAGACGATATAAATGATAGATCCAAGTTCCACTTATCACATATATCCCCTTTCATACTAGTAAAGATTTTAATAGAACCCGAGCTTCCATAGGAACTATTCGAGGTAGATACACTAGTAGGAGATTCGGGCCAAGTAAACGCCGGGTGCATAAATTGTTCGTGGTATATATCGCCATACCATACAGACTCTGATGTGAGCGTATTACTTGTTGCAGTCTGGATGCTACGTGGGTACGGATCGGGTCGCTTCTTGTTATGCTAACGCCGATCAGAGAGAGAAGATGGCCTGGATTTCGCCGCATCTAACCGCTTATTAACGGAGAGTAAATACAGCATCGCCGGCGGGTAAGTTTATTTATACCTTGCCGCAAGGAAGCATGGTCGTAAATGGTTATATTTATCATTTAGTTCGGATGAGTGATACGAAAGCACAGTGTGCACCACCGACCCTTCCGCCCGGCTCCTAGAGTTAGTGAGTTTCGTGACGCATCTTTCGTGTCTTCCTCCAGAGCCGGGAGATAGAGCTCACTATTGACGTACTACAAAACAATCCCGCAGCCTCATATCTATTCCTCCCATGTAATGGCACCTCGCAGAAATGGGCTGAGTTGTTCAGTCGGCGGACTTTGAAAAAGGCGTTTATTAGGCCTAGTACATCACCGTGGGGAGCGCTTAAGAGTATTATTCAGCAGAAATAAAGACGGATCACCTGCAGACGTGTATTGATTATAAAATCATTAAGGTAGGACCATAAAGAACCGTGCATCCCCTCCCGTGGATTGATGATTTTATTTGACTCAAACAGTATGGCCAGGTGCTAAGTGCTTTTCTCCAAGATAGACTTGCAGAAATGTGTTATCATCAAAGCGCGGTAAGTGGAAACAAATATTCCAAAGCACAACATATCGTAACTCGTTAGCTATTATTATGAGTTTAAAGTGATGTCTTTGGGTCGCACTCAATGCTCCAAAGCCAGATTACGGATATGATGAACCGGAGATGGTTAAGCCATTCTCGGATATGTTTGTCATTGTATTCATTAATGATTTATTCAATGCTCATGCTGTAAGAAAGACGCATGCACTATTTGGCGTGACAAGCATTTAGGGTACTCCAACACTGCCAGCTTGTATGTCAGATACAAATTTCTACATGGTGAGTCTCGATTGACTTCAGCCCGGAATTCTCGGGGCATATTATCTGAGTTTGATGGTATTCCTAAAGCGCGGATACACGTAAGATCAGAGGCGCTAAGACTTGGCCCAGACTCACTCGGCCACACCCATCGAGGTACGCTAGTTTTGTCAAGTTGGGCAGGTGATATTATTACCTGAGGTTCAGTAGAAAAGTTTGCCTCGGGATTTAGCTCCCTTTAACAAGGCTAACTCATAAGGCGCTAAGTTCACCAATGTACTCGATGTTTGTGAGAAAAGCTTGGGCAAATTGTTGAAAGACAAATTGACTACCAACTCCGCTTTGACTCTTCCCGGCGGGACCAGAGGGTTATGCGTAATTCTACCGCGATGTTTCTAAAGCTGCGGTTGGACTAGTCTCAGCGTGTTGTATGCAATGGCAGGTTATAGCCTATGTGCCTCCCGATTGTACTCGTGAAGCACGCAGAATAATTACCCTACTCATGATCCGGAGTTAGCAGCGCAGTTGATTCATGCCTCAAGATATGGAGACATTATTTATACGGTGTTCATGTTGGATATTTTTAAGGATCACAAGAGTTCTCCAATATATATTTAAGCAGAAGAGTTGAACTGCCGCATACAAAGAATCCAGTGGCTGTGAGTTAATGAAAGATTATGATGTTGGATATTCCAGCACCATCCCTGAAAGAAAATATTATAGCGCATGCCTTAGTCGTAGATCTACGTGGTAGCTTCTGGCGCATTTGTTAGCACAGAGCCTGTAGTGTAGACGCATTGTTCGCAGATACACCAAATCTAGCTACCTGGGAGTCCGCTTGGTCGATTCTCAAGATAGTGGAGTTGTTGTTCGAGTGAGTTGTCTAGTCCTCTATCATAGGAAGATGTAAAGAGATGCCATTACGGTGGGATCCTATTCTCGACACATCAAAGATAGAGGACGCAGAACTCTCCGAAAGCCGAGAAGCACCCTATTCGGCGTCAGCACCACTGGAATGGGTATTACTGTGATTTACAGCAAACAGACATGTAAATTCGGGACTTATGTTGCATGGCATCAGCGTAGTAAAAGTAATGATGTGAGGCACACTATGCGCTTCATATTCTGCTCATCCAGTGGTCGACGAAAGATGTATCATGAATCTCGTGATATTATATTGCTGGACGAAAAATGGGGTGCCGACATGGGCTGGAGTTTGTTGCTCAGCGTCTTGACCATTACAATGTTAAGGTCTGAGCATCGTAACGCCGGTGATTGTTGCAGGAGTGGCGAGATCCCAACTTGAAATGGGAAGTGATCAATACGTGGACTTGATACATGTGTTTAACTCGCGACTCGCCTGGCAGTGACTCATACGGGTATCAGTAGATAAAATCGAATGTAAATCAACCCACTTTCTTCCATCAGACTACTTATTCAAATTTGAGGACTATGCGATATTATACATCAGTGGAGATAGTGAGACTTCCAATGCTGGTCCCCTACATCTATTATATCGGGATGCATGGCATCGGGCCAGCATACTAACTTCTTTTGAGGTCGTCTCCAAAAAGTGATCGGGAACACAGATGCAAGTCTTAGCATAGCATTTCATCCTCGATCGACGGGCGCATCGGACATATTATTCAGATGCTGCTAGAGGATATATTCAGATCCTGTAGATATTGGCTTCCAAAGGTAGGCCGATGATCATTTACCACTTTGTTGAGTTTTAATCGTGATAATAATAGCTATCATTCCAAAGTGATCCGGGACGTGACACCGTATGTAGGCCTTATATGAGTGGGCGCATGACACGGTTCGGGGCCAAAGTTTCGGCCGGATAAAGGTGAAGCTTATCCAGAGAGGTTGTTAGCAAACTCGTGAAGTCGCATGCGTAAGTCGGGATGCAAATAACCGGGATCGCCGCACACTTGGAGTTTCAAACGCGATCGGGTCTTCCGGGGCGTTTCACCCACGGCAGCGATGCAGATCTCGTGAGGAAGTGAAGCTTATCCCGAGGTACATCGGACCTTATCGCATTATTCGTAGGATAGGAAATGTTGCCTATGAGCTGGACCTTCCATCTGATTTGGAAGCAGTACATCCAGCTTTTTCATGTCTCGACGTTGCGTGAACAGTATCAGCGATCCTTCTGTAGTCTTCCTGGCTGATGATTTCCAAAGTGACAGCAGGAGTTAATCTTATGAGGAGAGAATCTCATACCCATACTTGATCGCCAAGTCGCATTATTACTTAACTAAGGATGTGGCTTCCACAAAGTCTTGGTGAAGCGAAACAATAATAAGTAGAAGTAGATTTATTACATACGGAAAGTAGGGTTAAGACGAGATGAAGAAAAAGTATCCTTAATTGTTCCCTAAGCCTACAGTAATTCAATTCAACTCCTTATTTGACTATGTCGTATTGATGAATCGTATGTGTGTTATATGGTGTCCCCCGCATCTTTGGGTTTGCTGAATATAAAAGTGGACATGTGATAGTTATAAAGCGAGACTCAGATTCATACCGAATGTTTCAAGCGGGAAGGACGTTACACCTCGTAGTTTTAAGGCGCCATAATTAAGCAACGCTATTGGCAGGAAGTAAGATTCGAGCATTGGATACAAGTGTACATTTTATATATGCTAATAAAGAAATTAGTATATTAAAAGCGGATGTGATCCCTGAATAAATTCTCGATACAACAAATGTGGTAATGGACTAAATTGCTGATCGCGTGCATATATATATTGACATGAAATTTTCGTGATTTAAAAGAAGTGGGTATTGGAAGATTCATTTAATTATGGGATTAATTTAAGTGGACAATTATGGAAAAGGGTGCGGCTAAGTTGCAAATATTAATTTTCGCATTTCACTTAACCTCATAACCTTTCATCTTCTCACTTATTTTATTTCAAAACACCCTTACCTTCTCTCTCTCCTATTCAAATTTCGATTTTCTCCTCAATTCTCATGCCTACCATTGAAGCCTTTTAATCTTTTCTTCCTAGATTAAGTTCCTCTACAAATTTAAGCAAAGATAAGCACTCCAAAACAAGGAGCAATTTTCTAAGATCACTGACCAACCGAAATTTGTGGGGCCCAAGAATTTCCAATTTTAGATGAGTAATTTGGAAGAAAACATGTAAGAATGATAGATTAAACTTATATAGAATACATGCATGTCATTTGTAGTTGAAGAAATGGTGACAAAATGATACAAAACCCATGGAAAGCAAATGGCTTTAGAGTTTAGTGGACTGCTTTTGGTGAAAATTTGCAAGAATTCCTTCTTCATATATTATAATTGGAGTTACATGACAAGTTGTTGTTTAAGGAATGAACTTGTGTTAGATAGTAAACTTGAATTTAAGACAATGCATGTGATTGTTGGGTGTCAGAAATGTTTATTTTGGGACTAATTTTAATGATTTTGAGTCGTTGTTGTCTCGTTGGTCAGTGTTAGCACTCTCATCAACGCCCTTGTGCATGTTGAAAATGAAGGAAACCTTGATATTGAAAGTTGTAATTAGTTATATGGAATTATTGGAAATAAGAATGGGGTGTTAAGGAATTAAGAAATGAAAGTTATGGTATTATGTTTTCACAAAGTACAACGCTGGCCGTAGACACACATGAAATTATCGACATTGTCAGTGATGTATTAGTGGTTGTTATTGTCGAACAGTATGTTGGAAATTTCAGTTTATGAACCTACAATTACGTTGTTATAATTGTGATATATGTCCTAAATGAAGTAAGCCTATAAAGCGTGTATAAAAGCTTCCTCATTCCACTCTCATGGTCGCTAGATCGCATGGATCGTTAAAGCGTTGTTTTAACGTACAAAGTCGAGTTAGATTAACATGAGAATTAGGTGTATAAATCACCTTGATTATTGTATTCCATAAATGTAATGAGAAAGAATGTATTATGGTAGCGTATATGGAGTATATGGGACCGATTTGGTTATATCCTGTAAGTCAGGACTTGTTATCTACCATGGTCGGGTTTTGTTTGTAAGTTGTGGATGTGGTATATAAATAAGGGGAAGTGTCAGCCTCTAATTTTTATAGAAAAGAGAGTCGCCATTTGATATAAAGTATGTTAGTAATCAGTAGGTAATTGATGGAGCGATGATACCATTATTATAGGTTGGAAGTACTAGATTTGATGTATTCTAATATTGATTTGGTTAGTTCGACTAAAAGCGCCAACTGGAAAACTATCCCTTCTTTCTTTTGGCATGATTTATATAAATGAAAGTGTACCACGCACATGCATAATCTCTATTGAATCCTAATTCTTAATGATACATGATATGATAGTGCCTTTGATTTTATAAAGTAATAATTATTCTATTTATTCCATCGAGAGTCAAATGTATGATTTAATTTAGGCAAAAAAATAAAGTTACTCACGCTTATACTTATTCGCGTGGATATGACTATATCATTTCACCAGTCTCGCCGGCCGGGTAATGTATATAAATATGATTATTTCACCTGAAGTCCCGAATCGGGCCAGTATTTATATAAGCCGACAACATCCAGCTCGCCGTCAGTGGATAGGTATCCAGCTGGGCTTTACGGACATGTATCCATGGCGATATGACTTCATTCACCGAAAGTTTCATAACGCATTCTGGGCCGGGCACGACATATGATATGATTTCACCCCGAGACCCTCACTACTTGTGGGCTCGGTACGATATGTATAATACTCACGATGATTCTACGTGACAGTTTCCATGGATTTTGGATATGATTCTCATTTATAAGACACGTTAATTCACTTCATTCATACAGGCACAACAGATTGATATTTGGATTATTATATTTTCTCCCGATTTCTCTTAGTCGCTTATGAGATCTTATTTACGGAAGATTTTTGTTTTACATACTCAAGACATTATTTTGTACCGCCCTCTCCTTTCCTGGGGTTACAAGTGCTTCATGCCTACATAACATTAGGTACTCACCAGCGATCCTCTAGTCTAGGATTCTGCTCTTTCACCAGTTATTGAGAGCTCTATTGATTCTGAGCTTAGCTGTTTTAGCCGGTACAAAACCTTATTTTTTTACTTATGCGTATTTGTGTGAGGCACGACGGGCCTTAACTTTGCTCCGCTCTCTGGCCATATTTCATTATCGCACTTTGTAAAGCCAGAGACATTACTACAGCGGTAGATGCATTTTTGGACTCAGGTGATCAGATGCATGCTGCTTTGGCTACCGCTTATTATTGTACTCGCTTTTTGAATGTTCCCCAGCATGTAGTGACAAAAATTTGTCGGCTTAAGCCTATTTTGATATGATTTTATAAATTACCATATTATCCTTGGTATCCGCAAGCGATTATACGTGACACGCTGGTATAAGTGGCGCTTCTGGTGTAGTGTGGCACCGGTCGCGCCTTATCTGCCGGTCGCGACAGTAAATGTCACTCGCTCGGCCATGATATGCCTTTACGTAGACTATATATCGATCACAAGAGAAAGCGATCGAGCCGATCCTAGAGATTCGCGAACATGTTAAAACAACAGTTTTGACATGACGGGCGATAGCGGTGGTATCAAGATATGTCATCTCAGGATCAAGATCTCTAAGACATTCGACAGCATCGGTCTTATCTCGCCCACATTACATCGGTGATCGTGTTTGAGAAAATTTGGTATTGCTTGACGCTTGCTGATAACGCCACCACCGGATATAAATCAAAAGATTGGATAAAAATCGTGTGCGGCTCCGATGCCAGAGTGATATGCGCGCTACCGCGATTGGATAAGTTTGATCGTGACATCACAAATCGCGACTGGCACGGAGCATCGCTATGCAAATAACAAGTTGGGTTAGGTTCACACGTAATTCAAGTGGGATGATCACCGAAAGCATCGAGTCGGGTACTACGATACTCTAAAATACACACAAATTATCGGTTGCATTATGGTCTGAGATATCCAAATATACTAGTAGGATATCCCGCGTTGATTCAGAATCGTGAGTTCATCATGCTTTTAGACAGTGCCAGAGTAAGTCGGTTGCCTTCACAACTTCTGTGAGGATATTCCGTAAGTTTGGGATAAACATGTACCTTCCGGTGAATGATCTACTATGACAACAAATGGTTCTAGAAAGTGGCACTGAAGTTTAGCCATGTACAATGGCAAATCTCATCATATTTCACGGATACATGCATCATAAGATCAGCAGTTAAGAACATCACCACTTATATTATTTCTATCGATTATATAAAATCAAAGGAAAATATAGCGCACCCTCTTTGACTAAGTGGCATACCTGTGCAGATCGACAAGTTCTTCCCTGCTCTAGGGAATGAGCTTAAAACCCAATTAATAAGAATCGAGCACGCATTGATACCCAACCCATTTAACGATCGAGATCCTTGTGAATTAGGTTCAATGGAAAACTAAATCAGAAGGTTCAACTGAGCACTTCGGTGGAAGCAAAAGCATCTTTGGATAATGATTCAGAAGAAACATGAATCCTAGTCAGTTTCTTATGATAGACATCGAGTGTTATTCAGCAAGTTAAGTTTCCAAAACCTTTAATGATCCCTCACAATGGCCGAGGTGCTAGGCTCTGGGAAAAACTTTAACGGTTCTTAACACTCGCGAAGGGTCGTGGGTATAAGCAAGGATACCTCATAGTGATACCACACATATTTAAGTGCGAGGATAGGTCATTTCCAAATGAACGCAGAGACTTAAGAATCCAAGACGTGTTCAATGACCAAGTAACTAGACAAGCACATTGAAAAGCAAGAATCGCAGAAATAAAGTCACAGTATTGGGTATCGTCGTGGTCACTTACATTAAACACCGAGCTTCGGCTCAAGACATCAATGCTCACCGTGACTAATGTGTTAGTAAGTTTGATGGTATTCAACTGGCGGAAGGCTCAAAGCCACGACTACCTATCTAGACGCAACATCGATCTCACGCCGAAGATTGCTAGAAAGACACCTACGTGAGTATCGCCTAAAATCTCTTTCAAGCAGTGGGATTGCATGGAAATTTATTAACGCGGAAATAAAAGTTTAACCTATTATTTATGACTCCTAACAATTGGGCCCCGCGTGACGTTCTGGTAAACGCCATTTTCATACATCGCACACGTTGTACCAATGATCGTGAATTTTCTTAAGCGTAAAGAGATATTGATACGTAAACAAAATGTTCGAGACATAAAATGATGTGATCATTGGTTCGCCAAACGACGAGCGTTGCTAATGCTTTCGTAAATGAAGGAAAAAGTGTATCGATTGTAAAAGCATGAAACGAGTTAGAAATCTTCATGAGCCGCAACGCTAATTGTTGGTTTGAATACTTAATTCGTGATCAGTGGTCGCGGGCTCCTAGGCAGATCCGCCACGCTCTCGAGGGGGTGTAATGGTTTGATTCGCAGTCGTAAAATCTCTCGACATTTTGACCGGCTCGAGCATTGATCTCTCCATTACTTGGCACATGAATTCAAATGCCCATTATTTGGATGGGATTAAAACCTCTCAATAAAGCTGTCACAATAGTTACATGGCTATTGATTGTCATTAGTTTACTGTGATAAAGAGGTCATCTTTCTCACACTAAAATTAAGACCTCGCTCAATCACGAACATACGCTGCAATCGTAAATTTCCGAGTACTTCTTCCTCTCTAAGCTTTCTTTCACACACCAAAAGGTGCCATCTTCTTTTGGTAAACATTCAGCTCCAAGCGCTCACTTGTTCATTGTTGTTTTATCTTGGAAGACAAGTTGTCAACCACCGTGAAAAGGATTTATACGGCAAATATTGTATTAAGGACATAGTGAATATCACTCGACCTCCTTTTAAAGAAACCTCTCTTATTTTCGCTCTTATTTTCAGATTGTAACTTCGTAATAGTTACTATATTTCCGCTCTCAGCGCTTGTTGTATGCAATCATTGTACTCACACAACTAACCTTTATCCAAATGAGATTTTGTGTTTTACGTATGCGTACGTGCAAAGGAACACATGAGACTCTGGGAATATTGGTGTTGTGGCACAGGATACTAAGTGGTTCAATGTTTCATGCCTTTAACTTCCCAATCACACAGCTTAGTTGGAAAAGTCAAATCATTAGTTAAGCAATTATAATTAGAGTAGGCATTATAGATTGCAGTTGTCTTCCTCAATTCCTGAAGGGTGCATTTTCATTTAGACGCTTTGTAATTCAAACCTACAATCTATAGGAACTGGGTAGGGAAAGTATTATATCATTAAGCAAAGTTTTGTTTTCTGTAGTTGTACTAATTCTTATTAATTTACATCATTATATGTCCAGTAGCAAAAAAAGAAAAAAAGGTTGTTTTTGAAAAGGATCGTGGATTCTAATCATCATTTGAACCTCAAAAACCCTGACTGAAAAATTCATTGTGCAGAATAGGCATGCATAATTTAATGTGGCAGCTGCTGTAACTACATGGTCATGAATTCTGATTAACTCAACTTGCAACAATAACATACCCAACATATAATCCACAAAAATGAGATCTCGAGAAGGGTATGAGCAATATAATCCCACAAAATAAGATCTCGAGAAGGGTATAATATAATCCCACAAAAATAAGATCTCGAGAAGTGGTATACTATAATCCCACAAAATGAGATCTCGAGAAGGGTATAATATAATTCCACAAAATGAGATTTGAGAAGGGTATAATAAATTCTTGATTAACCCATGTTATTAGTGGTATTTAATTGATATAAAAGTAATACGAAAAAGTAGTAAGTTTGCAACACATGTCTCTTTTGTAATTATACTTGTACATTCTTTTTATTGAATATATGAAATAATATGTACTTCCATCTAATCTTTATTTTCTAAATTATATTTTCCTGTGGATGGTTAATTGGGTAGTTTACGATGTAACCGAAGTGTTAATTTTTATCTAAAATCTTCATTAAAGGCCGTGCAGATATGTGTTGTATGGCTTGATTAAAATGATATGTTGGTTAGTTAAAAAGGGTTAATAAAGATTAGATGTTTTAAAGGTGACTTCTAAAAAGATTAATTATGTTTATTTATCTTTTATCGGTCTTGTATTTTCTCCAAGTAACCTTGATTGATAATCTTTATGGAGTACTTAAAAGTTGGTCAATTTTACCTTAATCAACTTTTTCAAATTAATGTTTATTTTAGTTTTTAAAACCTTTTAAGTGATGAGTTATGGTAGAGTAATCAACTTTACTAAAATTGCGTTAATGGGGATTAGAGACCATAATAATCGCTAAATTAAAAAAAACATAAAAATTACTAAATTTGACACTGGGTGGTCGTCGGATTCGGATATACGATACCGGATACCGGATCGACCGATTCATTCGGTCGAGTCAGTCCGATTCTGCAGACGATCAAATCTTATCGGTCCTGCTCGGTCCGGCCCAATTTTTTTTTTTTTTTTTTTAAAATATTGAATTTTCAATACTGAAATTGACATTCTCGGACACATTACCACGAAATTTGTACGTTGAAATCTATTGTATATCGTGAGATATTTAGATTTGAAAAGGGGAAAAACGTAACGATTTGGGGGGGAAGTGAAATTGAATGGCAAGATGGACGTTTTTAGAGAAATCGGAAAGCAGTTTGTCCGGCCCTGTCTCGAAAAAATACGCAAAATCAAAAAACAATTAGGTGAAACGAACATCCGAGCGCAAAGTTATGACCATTTAAAGTTTCACTAATTTACAACTAATTTATATGTCAATGCTTCAAATTAAAACATAAAGTCTACCTCACATATATTTAAAACATGTAAAATAGTCGAACATTAGGGAATATTGCAATTAAATTGTGGGGGGAGGTTTGGGGTCCGTCAAAGGGTGTTAATGGGTATTTTACCGAAGTTACTGGCCTCTTATCGGTCGGTAATTTTTGATACTCGTATCCGGACCGTTAAAATTTCAGTCCGAGTATCGATCCGAGTTTACCGGTCTGATTCTCAAGTAATTACCGGGAATATTCGGACCGCTAATTTCTACCTCTTAGCATAAGATAGCTCTGTCGCTGCTTGCATGAATAAAATTGGTCTCCGTAAACAAGGAAGAGAAAATATATGATACGAATTAATAACGACAAGTTTTTTTAATGTATAAGAGATGATATTGGAAAATATTATTGAGTCGGGTCAACCCATAAGGGGTGCTAGATGACCCATAAACTCAATAAATATTCTTTCACATTAAACCTTAGAGCTAGTCTATATAAACACTATTATGGGTGTTTAGAAATGGTTAATCCATTATATAGAGATGACTAGAGTTCAAACATAAAATTTATCTCTGTATTATGAGGGATATTAAACATGAGAGTTCATCCGCTTTGTGAGGATTCCGACGATCAATGACACGAGTCATGGTTGTAGACGATCCGCTTCTGCAAGGAGAAAACATGTAAGTCTTCGAACTATCAATTACTTCAGATGGTATAAAAGCAAAAGTGTTAACATTCAAAAATAATTTATGTGTTTAGCCGAAATTCAGTGACAACCGAATTTACTCCTAGCCCTCGACTACGAAAACTTCATCGGCTACTAAGGAATCGTAGCTGAAGTCATATAGTTAGAGATACGACTTGACCCACTCAGATGCAGACGCCTCAACGACCAAGTCAAAAAGGTTTCTAGACCCCTAAAAGCGGTAACGGCCAACAACAGTTGAAAACAAGGGCCACTACCCAAGCAAGAGGAGTAGAGGGCGATAAAATCCAAGACACCTCCCATGGTCGACCATCAACTTAGTGGGTTACTTGATGGCCGACATGGGGGGAGGGTACATTTTTCTAGTTTTACTTTTTTTTTGTATTATAAATAGGAACATTATCTTGTATATACGCCACACAATCAATCAAACAAATCAAAATTTATCTATCTTTATATTTTATCCCATTTTATCTCTTTATTTTTACTGTACTCAGTTGTATTCATGCTTTCTTACCTCTTAGTCACTAGTAACACCATCATAACGCTTTCTGGAGTAGTTGAGAACCCATTGTTGGAAATTAGACTTCTGTTTCCATCCCGAATCGCTTGAGTTAAGGAATCAATTTATCTTCCGATTCGATCAACCGTCTGAACGGAGAAGCGAGTCGGTGAGAACAAATTTGGCATGCCTAGTGGGACCATAGGTGAATTAAAAGTGAAGTTTGATTCTCCAAATCATGATCATTCTTATCATACGTGTCTAAAGTCCAGAAAAAATGAACCTCGAGTCACCCAT
>JAQGDG010000247.1:217500-225115 GCA_029844215.1 Przewalskia tangutica | reverse complement strand
GCAAAAGATTCTATTGAAAAAGGAATCTTAATGATTCACTGGTCGGGATGGCGGAACGAACCAGAGATTAATTCATGTATTCTGAGATCTGAGAAGTCACGAGTTAACCCTACAAATGAAATAGGGATTGAAAGAGTAAATATTCGCCCGCGAAAACTTTTTTATTGTAAAAATTAGGACAATACAACAAAGGACAAAATAAGGATTTCGTATAATAATACAATTTTTTTTTATTTCTAAAACTAAAAAGTTTAGTTATCTATTCAAACAAGATATACAAATTACTAATAGATTGAATGAAATCTCAAAGAATCCCACGTTCAAGGTATTACTCAGTAAATACATATATATATCTTAACTTAAGATTTACTATTCTAGCTTAATTCAAATTAAATTTTTTGGAATCCTTTTATTCGCGAGGAGCTGGATGAGAAGAAACTCTCACGTCCGGTTCTGTAGTAGAGATGGAATTCAGAAACAACCATCAACTATAACCCCAAAAGAACCAGATTCCGTAAACAACATAGAGGAAGAATGAAGGGAATATCTTATCGAGGTAATCATATTTCTTGGTAAGAAATAGCGATTACCTGATAAGATATTCCTTCATTCTTCCTCTATGTTGTTTACGGAATCTGGTTCTTTGGGGTTATAGTTGATGGTTGTTTCTGAATTCCATCTCTACTACAGAACCGACGTGAGAGTTTCTTCATCCAGCTCCTCGCGAATAAAAGGATTCCAAAAAATTTAATTTGAATTAAGCTAGAATAGTAAATCTTAAGTTAAGATATATATATGTATTTACTGAGTAATACCTTGAACGTGGGATTCTTTGAGATTTCATTCAATCTATTAGTAATTTGTATATCTTGTTTGAATAGATAACTAAACTTTTAGTTTTAGAAATAAAAAAATTGTATTATTATACGAAATCCTTATTTTGTCCTTTGTTGTATTGTCCTAATTTTTACAATAAAAAAGTTTTCGCGGGCGAATATTTACTCTTTCAATCCCTATTTCATTTGTAGGGTTAACTCGTGACTTCTCAGATCTCAGAATACATGAATTAATCTCTGGTCTGTTCCGCCATCCCGATCAGTGAATCTTTAAGATTCCTTTTTCAATAGAATCTTTTGCATTCACAAGTTCCGTCGTTCCCATCATCACTTCTTACTTAATGGTTAGGTCCGAATTCTACAATGGAGCTTAGAATTAAATTGGTTCTTGAGTCAATCTTCTCAGTCTTTATTGGCTCGAAGCTCTGATTTTTTGTTCTATTTCTATAAGAACATTCATTTTATTATGGTATGAATGCGTATTGATGCTTTATTACACTGCCTTTTATGAGATTACTCATAGACCTTACATATTGGAATTTTATATCATTGGTATTCTTTTCTCTCTTTCTCTCATCCTTCCATTTATCCACATCTTTTTTTTTCTATTTTGCTTTACAACTTAGAATCAGATTTCTTTTTTTGTTTATGCAAAAGATTTCAGTTGCTCCAAAGATATGACCTATATATCATATCTTGACTGGTTCTTTAGATCCAGATAATGCGAAGTGATGGGTTGGTTATTAGTTCTATAGTTTTAAGTTCATACTATGTGGGCTGGTCTTTTTTAATCCTAACCCTAAAAAAACCAACGAGTCACACACTAAGCATAGCAATTATATCAAATGGTCAATCGAATTTTTATTCAACCTTATAGAATTAAGAATTATAAATGTTTCCCTTGATTGATTAGAAAATGAATTGGTCTTTTGTTGTTCAATTATTGATAGAAGGGAAAGACAAGTACAAAAATGATTCCTCGTCTAGAAATATCCAAATTTTGATGCCCAATACTCACTAGATAGTTCGAACTGTATAAGCGCAATAATCAATTTTAGCTCGAATCGTTTGTAGGGGAACCCTACCTTCTCTGATGCAATTTGTATTTGAATTCCTTTTGTATCTGCTTGTTCTGTTAATTCAATAGCTTTTTCATTGCTTTTCGAAATGAAACTCTATTCTTTAATTGTCCAGCTATAAATTCTGCAAGAATATTAGGTTTCCGTAAGCTTGTGACAGCAACGTTCAGTTTTCGGTTTACACAATTAAATTCTTTTTGTAAGGTCATTTGTAATTCTTCGATTCCGCGCGGTCGACTTTCTATTAATAATTTTGGGAATCCTATAAAGATTATGACCTGGATCAGATCGATTCTTTTTTGAATCTCTATACGTGCAATTCTCGACGCCAGAGGACGTTCTCATATTCTCAGAATAATTTTTGATCACAAAAGCAGAAAAAGAAATAATAGTAACTTGGTCCCGGGCATCTACCATTATACCCACAATGATCGGTCATACTATTGCTATCCATAATGGAAAAGAGCATTTACCTATTTATATAACGGATAGTATGGTAGGCCACAAATTGGGAGAATTTGCACCTACATTAAATTTTAGAGGACATGCAAAAAGCGATAATAGATCTCGTCGTTAATATTAATAAAAAAATTATAGATGCTTATGATTCAGTAGTAGGAGGCAAACCTTATGCTAAAGAAGAAAAAAACAGAAGTATATGCTTTAGGTGAACATATATCTATGTCTGCTGACAAAGCACGAAGAGTAATTGATCAAATTCGCGGACGTTCCTATGAGGAAACGCTTATGATACTAGAACTCATGCCCTATCGAGCATGTTATCCCATTTTGAAATTGGTTTATTCTGCAGCAGCAAATGCTAGTTATAATATGGGTTCCAGCGAAGCCAATTTAGTCATTAGTAAAGCCGAAGTCAATGGGGGTACGACTGTAAAGAAATTGAAACCTCGAGCTCGAGGACGTAGTTTTCCGATAAAAAGATCGACCTGTCATATAACTATTGTAATGAAAGATATATCTTTAGATGATGAATATGTCGAGATGAATTCGTTAAAAAAAACGAGATGGAAAAAAAAATCTACAGCTATGACGTATCATGATATGTATAATAGTGGGGGATTATGGGACAAAAAATAAATCCACTTGGTTTCAGACTGGGTACAACCCAAGGTCATCATTCCCTTTGGTTTTCACAACCAAAAAATTATTCTGAAGGTTTACAAGAAGATCAAAAAATAAGAGATTGTATCAAGAATTATGTACAAAAGAATATGAGAACGTCCTCTGGCGTCGAGGGAATTGCACGTATAGAGATTCAAAAAAGAATCGATCTGATCCAGGTCATAATCTTTATAGGATTCCCAAAATTATTAATAGAAAGTCGACCGCGCGGAATCGAAGAATTACAAATGACCTTACAAAAAGAATTTAATTGTGTAAACCGAAAACTGAACGTTGCTGTCACAAGAATTGCAAAACCTTACGGAAACCCTAATATTCTTGCAGAATTTATAGCTGGACAATTAAAGAATAGAGTTTCATTTCGAAAAGCAATGAAAAAAGCTATTGAATTAACAGAACAAGCAGATACAAAAGGAATTCAAATACAAATTGCGGGGCGTATCGACGGAAAAGAAATTGCACGTGTCGAATGGATCAGAGAAGGTAGGGTTCCCCTACAAACGATTCGAGCTAAAATTGATTATTGCGCTTATACAGTTCGAACTATCTATGGAGTATTGGGCATCAAAATTTGGATATTTCTAGACGAGGAATAATTTTACTACTTGTCTTTCCCTTCTATCCAATAATTGAACAAAAAAAGACCAATTCATTTTCTAATCAATCAAGGGAAACATTTATAATTCTTAATTCTATAAGGTTGAATAAAAATTCGATTGACCATTTGATATAATTGCTATGCTTAGTGTGTGACTCGTTGGTTTTTTTAGGGTTAGGATTAAAAAAGACCAGCCCACATAGTATGAACTTAAAACTATAGAACTAATAACCAACCCATCACTTCGCATTATCTGGATCTAAAGAACCAGTCAAGATATGATATATAGGTCATATCTTTGGAGCAACTGAAATCTTTTGCATAAACAAAAAAAGAAATCTGATTCTAAGTTGTAAAGCAAAATAGAAAAAAAAAGATGTGGATAAATGGAAGGATGAGAGAAAGAGAGAAAAAGAATACCAATGATATAAAATTCCAATATGTAAGGTCTATGAGTAATCTCATAAAAGGCAGTGTAATAAAGCATCAATACGCATTCATACCATAATAAAATGAATGTTCTTATAGAAATAGAACAAAAAATCAAGAGCTTCGAGCCAATAAAGACTGAGAAGATTGACTCAAGAACCAATTTAATTCTAAGCTCCATTGTAGAATTCGGACCTAACCATTAAGTAAGAAGTGATGGGAACGACGGAACTTGTGAATGCAAAAGATTCTATTGAAAAAGGAATCTTAATGATTCACTGGTCGGGATGGCGGAACGAACCAGAGATTAATTCATGTATTCTGAGATCTGAGAAGTCACGAGTTAACCCTACAAATGAAATAGGGATTGAAAGAGTAAATATTCGCCCGCGAAAACTTTTTTATTGTAAAAATTAGGACAATACAACAAAGGACAAAATAAGGATTTCGTATAATAATACAATTTTTTTATTTCTAAAACTAAAAAGTTTAGTTATCTATTCAAACAAGATATACAAATTACTAATAGATTGAATGAAATCTCAAAGAATCCCACGTTCAAGGTATTACTCAGTAAATACATATATATATCTTAACTTAAGATTTACTATTCTAGCTTAATTCAAATTAAATTTTTTGGAATCCTTTTATTCGCGAGGAGCTGGATGAGAAGAAACTCTCACGTCCGGTTCTGTAGTAGAGATGGAATTCAGAAACAACCATCAACTATAACCCCAAAAGAACCAGATTCCGTAAACAACATAGAGGAAGAATGAAGGGAATATCTTATCGAGGTAATCATATTTCTTTCGGTAAATATGCTCTTCAGGCACTTGAACCTGCTTGGATTACATCTAGACAAATAGAAGCAGGCCGACGAGCAATGACACGAAATGCACGTCGTGGTGGAAAAATATGGGTACGTATATTTCCAGACAAACCAGTTACACTAAGACCCGCAGAAACACGTATGGGTTCAGGAAAAGGATCCCCTGAATATTGGGTAGCTGTTGTTAAACCGGGTCGAATACTTTATGAAATGGGTGGAGTAACAGAAAATATAGCCAGAAGGGCTATTTCACTAGCAGCATCCAAAATGCCTATACGAACTCAATTCATTATTTCGTAATGTAATAGAAAAAAATGTAGAAAGGGCTCTTAGATATGAAACAAAACCGCATGTTTCTTTTTTTTTTTGGACAAAAATATTTCTTTTTTTTTTTTTTCTTCGCCCTTTGCATTCAAAGAACGGATTAAAAATGATTCAACCTCAGACCCATTTAAATGTAGCGGATAACAGCGGGGCTCGAGAATTGATGTGTATTCGAATCATAGGAGCTAGCAATCGTCGATATGCTCATATTGGTGACGTTATTGTTGCTGTGATCAAAGAAGCAGTACCAAATATGCCCCTAGAAAGATCAGAAATAGTCAGAGCTGTAATTGTGCGTACCTGTAAAGAACTCAAACGTGACAACGGGATGATAATACGATATGATGACAATGCTGCAGTTGTTATTGATCAAGAAGGAAATCCAAAAGGAACTAGAATTTTGGTGCAATCGCCCGGGAATTGAGAGAATTAAATTTTACTAAAATAGTTTCATTAGCTCCCGAGGTATTATAAAATGAAATTGTGATCTGTTTCTAGTGGGGTATTTGAAAGAAATAGATTAATTAGTAGATTGTGTCTCACGCATATATCTTTAATAATCCATATCATATTCAAAAATAAATAAGTAAAAAACACGTTGATTATATCAAATTTGGAGACCCCAATAATTTTAGTTCATCATGGGTAGGGACACTATTGCTGAAATAATAACTTCTATACGAAATGCCGATATGGATCGAAAAGGGTGGTTCGAATAGCATCTACTAATATTACCGAAAATATTGTTCAAATACTTTTACGAGAGGGTTTATCGAAAACGTGAGAAAACATCAAGAAAACAACAAATATTTTTTGGTTTTAACCCTGCGACATAGAAGGAATAAGAAAAGACCCTATAGAAATATTTTAAATTTAAAACGAATCAGTCGACCTGGTCTACGAATCTATTCTAATTATCAACGAATTCCGCGAATTTTAGGTGGAATGGGAATTGTAATTCTTTCTACTTCTCGAGGTATAATGACAGACCGAGAGGCTCGACTAGAAGGAATAGGTGGAGAAATTTTGTGTTATATCTGGTAATCCTTTATAATAGCAAAATTGGATTCGAAACTTCCTATTTGTGAAAAAGAAAAAAGGGGGGGTTGTCTAATATCTTTCTCATTAGTTGATACCTCAAGGGAACTTTAAGAACCAAAATGGAGTCATGAAGCTTTAATTACTGAATCGCTTCCCAACGGTCTGTTCCGGGTTCGTTTAGATCTGATTCTCAATTCTGTTTCAGGAAAGATCCGACATAGTTTTATACGGATACTGCCAGGAGATAGAGTAAAAATTGAAGTAAGTCCTTATGATTCAACGAAAGGGCGTATAATTTATCGACTCCACAACAAAGATTTGAAGGATTAGTTTTTCAACTTCACCATTCCTTTCGTGGGAATACAATTAGAGATGAAAAATTTCAAGAAACTTATTTTCTTCCAAGAAATAGATTCAGAATTAAGGTAAGGAATGATAAATATGAAAATAAGAGCTTCCGTTCGTAAAATTTGTGAAAAATGTCGACTAATCCGTAGGCGGGGACGAATTATAGTAATTTGTTCCAACCCGAGACATAAACAAAGACAGGGATAATCAGACTTGCCAGAAGAGCTGATGTACAAATAAAGAATCTGTTTTGACATGAAATGGATATATCCATATATCTCTGACTCATATTTACGAGATGATAAAATATGGCAAAAGCTATACCGAAAATTAGTTCGCGTAGGAATGGACGTATTGGTTCACGTAAGGGTGCACGTAGAATACCAAAGGGAGTTATTCATGTTCAAGCAAGTTTCAATAATACCATTGTCACTGTTACAGATGTACGGGGTCGAGTAGTTTCTTGGTCCTCCGCTGGTACTTCTGGATTCAAAGGTACGAGAAGAGGAACACCGTTTGCTGCTCAAACCGCAGCAGCAAACGCTATCCGTACAGTAGTGGATCAAGGTATGCAACGAGCAGAAGTCATGATAAAAGGTCCCGGTCTCGGAAGAGATGCAGCATTACGAGCTATTCGTCGAAGTGGTATACTATTAACTTTCGTACGGGATGTAACCCCTATGCCACATAATGGCTGTAGACCTCCGAAAAAAGACGTGTGTAGAACTGAACATTGAAGAAATCTCAAGAGAAATAAAAGATTCGATGATCTAATCAAATAATAGTACTATGGTTCGAGAGAAAGTAACAGTATCTACTCGGACACTACAGTGGAAGTGTGTTGAATCAAGAACAGACAGTAAACGCCTTTATTATGGACGCTTTATTCTGTCTCCACTTATGAAAGGCCAAGCCGACACAATAGGCATTGCGATGCGAAGAGCTTTACTTGGAGAAATAGAAGGAACATGTATCACACGTGTAAAAT
>JAQGDG010000247.1:207500-210000 GCA_029844215.1 Przewalskia tangutica | reverse complement strand
AATCTATACATTGATTCACAATTTTTTTGAACCGTATGCATCAAAAGGCGCATGTACGGTTCCTAAGGGATACAATTTTACCCTAATCAACCGACTTTATCGAGAAAGATTACTTTTTTTAGGCCAAGGGATTAATAGCGAGGTTTCGAATCAACTTATTGGTCTTATGGTATATCTCAGTATCGAGGATGAGACCAAAGAGCTGTATTTGTTTATAAACTCTCCTGGGGGCTGGGTAATACCTGGGATCGCTATTTATGATACTATGCGATTTGTGCGACCAGATGTCCATACAGTATGCATGGGATTAGCCGCTTCAATGGGATCTTTTATCCTGGTCGGAGGAGAAATTACCAAACGTCTAGCATTCCCTCACGCTTGGCGCCAATGAGGTTTTTATTTGAGAGAAAAAGGAAGACTATGCCTTCGCCATATGAATACTAAGTAATAATAGCATGGCACTTTGAATTCGATATGAGAAATTTTTGTATTGTTTTTTTTTTTTCAAAACATTAGATTCTGTATCGAGAGAGTAGTATGAGATAAGGGGTATTTCCGATTTTCTCTTATCTATCGGGAGTTCAGTTCAGCGTCACAAACTTTTTGTTTTCATGCCGGAGAGTTCTTAACAATATTTATGTTATGAAAGAGTACGAAAAAAAAAAACGATTTTTTCCTTATTTGATCGGATTAAAAAGAAACTTTGGGATTGCTGAATCACAGACAAAAAAAAATAAAAAATAAACATATAAAGCAACGGAGCCATCATAGTATTTTTTAACTCCTCCGAAAGGAAGGATGGCAATTTGATCATTTACCCATCTGAGTCTGGTAGATTCTATTTTTCTCTTTCTTCAATAGTCAATAGAAAAGAGTGGGTAAATTTTCTTGTAGAGCCGTATGCACAAAAGATGCCTGTACGGTTGTTCAATTCTATCTTTTTTCTATTCTTTATCTTTCCTTTCTCTTTGCTTTATCATGCGAGATAGGGGAAGCTTTTATTTTGTTATATCATCCATCAGGGTAATGATGCATCAACCTGCTAGTGGTTATTATGAGGCACAAGTAGGCGAATTTGTCCTGGAAGCGGAAGAACTGCTGAAACTGCGTGAAACCCTCACAAGGGTTTATGTACAAAGAACGGGCAAACCCTTATGGGTTGTATCCGAAGATATGGAAAGAGATGCTTTTATGTCAGCAACAGAAGCCCAAGCTTATGGAATTGTTGATCTTGTAGCGGTTGAATGAAAATAACATGGATTTCGCGCAAATCTGTGATTTGATATTTTATCTTCGAATTGAATATTCTATTAAATAGAAGTAATTCATCATCATTCGGTTAGGATCAATCTAAACCAATCCATCATACATATTATGTATACGATTCAACATGCCAACTATTAAACAACTTATTAGAAATACAAGACAGCCAATCAGAAATGTCACGAAATCCCCCGCTCTTCGGGGGTGCCCTCAGCGTCGAGGAACATGTACTAGGGTGTATGTGCGACTCGTTTAGATCATGAGCTGGCACAAAAGCAAGAAAACTACTTTTACAGTATCAATGATCAGTACCGGTGAATGGGATAGGATGGAAAAAGGAACTCCATTCATTATTAAAAAAAAACTCTATCATATCCCTCTATTGTGTATGAAGTTTATGGTTTCCGTTGGTATAAATCCAATCACCTGAATTTAAGATGATAAGAAATTCTCCATTGGTAACAAATGGTTATCCATTAAGCGGAGGAAATCTTATTTAAAAAGCATAAAACATAAAGATTAGGTAGGCTCCCAATCTGGCAAGAACGGACTAAGAGGGTCAGCTACCCAGCAAACTTTCATAATTAAATACCGTTACTGTATAGGTAGATCTGATTGTGAAAGACCTATTACTGGATAATTCATGGGTAGAGCCAAAGCGTGTGAACTATACAAGTTCCCAATAACATCAATTAGTTGATTAAATATTAAATTAAAGTATAAAGTAAAGGCTCCGGTGTATAGAGAAGACCTCACCGTTTAAGAAGTAACCATAGAAACGAAGGAACCCACTATTTATTTTTTTATTTCTTTTATTTACTAGATTTTTGATACCTAGTAAAATACAATTTATTATTTCTTTATTATTTAGGACTTAAATAACTAAAAAAAAAAAAAATAAAAAATCGTGGTCGGGAAGGTTAGAGTAGCCAAAGCCATTGGAATTTTTATTTTATACATTGGAAAAATCCGTTTTGTTATTAATAGACTAGGAAGGGGGAAAAGAATAACTGAAAGAAAGGCAATCAATTAGTTATTCGTCAAAGTTTCATTTATTCAATGACCAGAATTAAACGGGGATATATAGCTCGGAGACGTAGAACAAAAATTCGTTTATTTGCATCAAGCTTTCGAGGGGCTCATTCAAGGCTTACTCGAACTATTACTCAACAGAAAATAAGAGCTTTAGTTTCGGCTCATCGGGATAGGGATAGGAAAAAGAGATTTTCGTCGTTTG
>JAQGDG010000247.1:180000-202500 GCA_029844215.1 Przewalskia tangutica | reverse complement strand
TGATAAAATGGATTTATTTTTCTTTTCAAAAACTCCATTTTTCTCATTTTCTGATCATGTTTTTGAAAAATTAACTTCATTGATTTATTCAGACCACCTCTTCTTTTTCTATGATAGTATTTATCGGTACTTTCAAAGTTGGAAGAAAGAAGGAATCACTCAATTTTTTGGCTGCTATAATATATTAGATATCGTGCAAATCCTTTCTATACTAATCTAATGTAGAACCTTACTCTCTCTATTACATTACTCTATTTCTTTTTTATTGTTTTCATATTTCATCATAAAATTTTGTATAAGATAAGTTGATTGAAAAGGTTTTATTTAATTAATAAAACTTCCTCTCTTTTTTTTTTTGTCCACCACTTCGTATATTATATGTAAAGATTTTCTGATACATCTGGAAAAATAGAAACCAAGACTAGGAATTTTTAACAAACAGGATCAAGAATCATTACTCTTTCGTTTCGACACAAGAAAAAAGGATTTTTCTACACCCCTTTCTTGTGTCGAAGACTAGGAAGACAAATAATCCCTCCTAGAATTTTTAGTTCCCCGCATTTATCCCCCGCTTCCTTATGTCTAGTATTTAGACAAATTTGACTTTCTTTCTATTTAGAATAGAAAACTATTGATACGTCTTATGGCAGTGAACTCTGTCAATAGTAACATAGTCACACTACTCCAATTAAAAAAAAAAAACTAAATCAAAATAATGAAAGTAAAATACTCTTCTTCAAATTCTACATTACATACTCTTTTTCTACGAGATGCTGGGAATCCCTTGTACCACATAGTATGTAGATTTTGAAGAAGAGTATAAATAAGACAAAGGAGTTTTCATAATTTCATTTTTTTGATCATAAATAATCGCCAACAAAAATTTGGTTCTTTTTACGAACTTGATATCGATAAATCTGCGAATCTAGAAATTCATTTCGGCCAATTGAACCTTCTCGAACTGTTTCTTTTTAAGAACCAAAAAGATTTGTGCCAAAATAACAGATGCCAAAAAGAACAAAAGTCCTTGGACACGTAATGGATCTTGAAGTACTATTTCTGCATCTCCCTGACCAAATCCGCCTACATTAGGATTACTCGTTAATGGTTGATCAAATTTGATAGATTCACCCTCGGAAACAAGAAGTTCTGGTCCGGGAGGAATAATATCAACCACTTGCCGTCCCTCCGACGCATCCGTTATGGTTATCTCATATCCCCCTTTTTCTTTTCGTATGATTTTGCTTACTATACCTGCTGCTGTAGCATTATAAACTGTATTGTTACTCTTGCTGCCGTCGGGATAAATCTGACCCCTTCCCCTGTTCCCGCCTACGTATATAGGATATTTTAAGAAGTGAACATCCTTCTTAGTAGCAGGGTCCGGGGAAAGAATAGGGAAGGTTATTTCACTATATTTTTTACCAGGGACAGGGCCTATCACAAGAATATTTTTTTTATTGGGGCGATAGCTCTGAAAAGACAAATTGCCAATCTTTTCTTTCATCTCGGGAGAAATACGATCGGACGGAGCTAATTCAAACCCCTCCGGTAAAATAAGAACAGCCCCCACATTCAACCCCCCCTTTTTACCATTAGCAAGAACCTGTTTCAGTTGCATATCATAAGGAATTCGAACAACTGCTTCAAATACAGTATCAGGAAGTACCGCTTGTGGAACTTCAATCTCCACTGGCTTATTAGCTAAATGGCAATTGGCACATACAATACGCCCAGTCGCTTCTCGTGGATTTTCATAACCCTGCTGTGCAAAAATGGGATATGCACTTGAAATGGATGTCCGAGTTAAGATATATATCATGAGCGATACGGAAATAGATCGAGTAATCTGTTTCTTTAGCCAAGAAAAAGCATTTCTAGTTTGCATGGTCAAATCATTAATCGCGAAAATTTCTACAATAAATTGTGTAGGTCGCTAGTATAGTTACCTAGCCACGATTCTGCTATTTGCTGGAATAATCTAGGAATAATATAGGATGAATCTTACCGATGGTTAGAAATAGAAAGAGTAAATACGATTTTCAATACTTTGCTTATGTACAACTACAAAGTACCAAGCATTCTAATTGGATTAGATTAATATCAATGGATCCTTTATCAGTCATTCATTGAATGATAAATAACTACAAGTGATGGAGACAGACGATTTAAATAACGGAAAATCAAATATTTAAAAATTGTATCGAGAATGACTGGAAAGGTGGAAACAAGACCAGATATAATTTGATCATTATGAACAAATCCAAAATCTTTATAGATAGAGCCAATCATTAATTCCCAACCGTGGGGTGAATGGAATCCAATACATAAATCAGTTAATAATAGAATAGAAAAAGCTTTTACTGTGTCACTTAAGTTATATAGGAATTCCTGAGCCCAATAGTTAAGAATAACAAGTTTTTCATTACGCAAAATTGAATACCCGCTTAGAATAATAAAACATATTATATTTGTCGAGAAGTGCAAAATCGTATGGATACGATTCTCATTTTGTATCTTGATTAATTGGATCGTTTCTTTATGGATTCCTATCCCAAACTCTTCGAGATGTGTTTCCGAGTATTCCTTGATCATTTCGTCCAAGAAGAGGAGTTCCTCTAATTCTATGAATTTTTCTAGAAGACTCTTTTCTTGAATATTATTCAAAAAAATTTCGGATTGCCCAGTATTCCACCAATTAGTAACCCAAGATTCCATACATTTATTAACTGAGAAAGAAACCCACCAGGGCAAAAATACTATAGATGTAAGATAGAAAAGAGGAGTGAATGCTTTCTTTTTTGCCAATTTTTCATCTGTGAATTGTTAATCAACCCATTCGTACACTCCATGCGATCGAATATTTCTTGCACACATGAGTTTTATACAAGGTATCGAACTTATGAATCTATTTTCTTTTTGATTTTGTGGTTAGTCTTTGAATCTAGAAAGAATACAGAAATAGGCTAAGAATTCACTTCGAATGAAGAAATTAAGAATATTGTTTCCTGACATCTCAATTGTTCAAATTAGAAATAAAGTGTCTCCTTTCGATGAATGATCGAAAGAACCACTTTAAGTAATGAATATTATTCAGATTTTGAGAAGAAAGAACTCCTTTGCTTTTGCTATAAAAATATCCAATATTTCGAAAAAATTTCACTGATTACCCATAGTCAGGAATAGAATAATTGAGGGAAAGATATTACGATGATAAAAATAATTGTCTGGCAACAGAGAAATTGGCGAGTTCTCATTATTTAATTAAGAAATCCAATTGTTGGTCATTAAAGAATACAAAAGAAAGAATTTCAAATTTACAAGATACGATCTATCTGGATCTAAAGTGTCAATTCCAACAAATATTGAACTAAAAAAAAAAAAAAAAATTATTGATTTCAAAATGGTTTGCCATCTGAGATGAATCTATTATTTCGATTTGTTATTTGTTATTGAATTGCGTGGGTTTGCATACGCATAAAGACCATAAAAAGAGTTTCGTTTTATGGTTCTTTCATTTTATGGTTCTTTCATATACGTTTTCTTTAATTGAATGAACGTTCTGATTCTCAATTTCTCAAAATACTTCAATTGGTACACGCAAGAAATAGGCTAATTCAGCAGCCTTTTGTTCAATTTCTCGTGGAGTCAAATTCTCATCAGTACGGGTCAAGGGAATGGACCCCTGGCCTCGGATGTCCATATAAAGAACACGACGAGCATAAATACCCTCTTTAACTTCTATTCTAACGGACTGAATATCTTTTATAAGGAATCGGAGGAATATGCGACGATTTTTTCCCGGAAATCCCCAACGAAAAATACAGACTATTCCTTCCTTTCTATCTAATCGATCATAACCACTACCTACATTCCAGGAAATTGTGCACCACAAATAAGAGCTAATAAAGAGACCCGCAATTCCGTAGAAAGACATCACGATTCCTTGTGGAAAAAAAACGATTTGCTGAGGCGGAAAAAAAGATATCAAATTTCTACCAAGATAACTGGAAGTTCCAACTAATAAGAAGCCTAATGAACCTAAAAAAAGGATAAAGGCCCAGCAGAAATTACTTATTTTTGAGACCCCGTTATAAGTTCTATCCATATATGTTCTGATCGCCAAGTCATACTTTACCCGATTGCATTTTATTGGAATTGAGATAATACCCCAGAGAAATTTGACTTTACTTTTTTGTTTACGAAGTAACTCTCATCAACTAGCACTAGTTTGAGGTGAACTAGCACTAGTTTGATGTCAACCTTTAGGAGTAATTCATCAAATTGGTTAAATCTAAAATAATATCATACTCTTTATTTAATACGATCCCACTATACATATCGATATACATAGAGATTCACCGACTACATTTCAGCCATCCAGCGATCCTGATCTATTTGAAAATTGCTAGAATTGATATATCCATATATCATGTTTCTGCAGGCATAAGAGATTTTTCCTTTATGTTCGGTGGAAATCACATGTTATACTATATTCCAATAAATAGATATCCGTGTTATGATACAAGTCCACGTTTTCAAAAAAAATAGATGAGATTGGGTCCCAGCGGATCTAAACAATCTTGATTTTGAACATGAAGAAATAAAGAAGCCATTGCAATTGCCGGAAAGACTAGGCCTACTAACGGCACAAAAATAGATGGAAGGTTCAAATTTGTCATAGAAGGGGTACCTCGATTTACTATTTGTATCTGTTATTATGTTATTATATAAATAAAGATATCTTGTAATAATTATAATTAAATTAAGAATTTGAATTCTAATTAGATAATATTTATTATTAATAGAATTTGAAGAATTTGAAATTCTTAGTATAGATCTAAGTGTCTATATATCTAAATCTAACTGAGTACGTATAATAAGTGCAAAGAATATAGAACTGTAGAACTAAATAAATGGACTTATTCATCTGCTACATGAGAAAGATATGTATGATAATAAACTTTATTATTTTTTTTTCATTTCTTTGTCTTTTGTTCTTGTCTTCTAATTTTATAAAAATAGATAAAGAGTTTTTTACAGATTATCGAAAGATTCGTTCGAATCCGACCCCCCCTGAATTTGTCGCGACACTGGAGGTTCGGGAGATAGAGAAAGATACAAAACCCTATTATCTATATTTTAATTTCCAATTATATACCTAAAACAAGAAGAAATTCGTTTTATTTTCCTAATTTCACGAAAGGAAGAACTCACTCTTGTTGATAAAGGCTTTTTGATTCGTAATCAGGAATATAGATCAAAAAAGAGTTATCCTCAACTTTAGTTTTGATTCTTTATACAATTAGATCTTCTATCACCAAAGAAAACGCCATTATTATCTTATTTACTTTGATTCCGATAAACTAACTGCTTTTTGCTACAAACACAAATAAAATAATAAACACAAATAAAATAATTGAACTTAGTGCTCTACTTGATTTTGCTTGACTTTTGATTCAAAGGAAAAAAGGCGTGGAGCTTAAATAATTCACTCAGAACGCTTTTTAAAAGATTACGTGGTACAATTTGGTCGAATAAACCCTTCTGGAATAAGTATTCAGCTGCTTGTGAACCTTCGGGTACTGTTTTATTCAATGTTTGTTCAATTACTCTTTTACCTGCAAATGCAATGTAGGCATTGGGTTCGGCAATAATGATATCCCCCAACATACCAAAACTGGCTGTCACTCCACCAGTTGTCGGAGATGTAAGGATTGATACATAAAATAATTTTTTATTTAATTGATAATCATATAAAGCAGACGATATTTTAGCCATTTGCATCAAGCTCAAACTTCCTTCCTGCATGCGCGCCCCCCCCGAAGCACACACTATAATAAGAGGTAAAATTTGATCGGCAGCGTGTTCAATCAAACGGGTGATTTTCTCTCCGACTACGGATCCCATACTACCCCCCATAAACTGAAAATCCATAACCCCAATTGCTACGGGAATGCCGTTTAGTTGGCCTATGCCTGTTTGAACAGCCTCTGTTAATCCTGTCTTTCTTTGATAAGAATCAATACGATCTTTATAAGGCTCCTCCTCCGAATGAAATTCAATGGGATCCAGAGAGACCATGTCTTCATCCATAGGATCCCAAGTATCCGGATCAATCAAAAGTTCAATTCTATCCGAACTACTCATTTTCAAATGATATCCACATTGTTCACAAATATTCATTTTGGATTTCAAAAATTTCTTATAATTTAATCCATAACAATTTTCGCATTGAACCCACAAATGCCTGTATTTTTGAGTTACCTCGAGATCATTAGAACTTTCTCTTATAATTAAATCACTGCCCTTCGTGCGAGTTCGTCTACTGGAACCCTCATTTTCACTACCATTTCGACTTTCACCACCACAAATGGTCCTATAAATGTAACTGTCACCGTAATTCTCACTACCACTTATAATGGAAGTATCTATACAGATTTGAGACTGAAGATAATTATCAATGCAACTATTAATGTGATTATTCCAACTATATTGAGTATCATACATGTAAGAATTATAGTAGGGATCTTCGCCCCTAAATCCATTATTCAGATAACTCGAGTTTCTATAATTATAAAAAGAACTTTCTAGTTCACTCAGAAAAGAATGATCGTTGTCAATCTCAAAAATATGATTTTCAATATCAAAATAGATGGAATAACTGTCTCCATTCCTATCACTAACTAAAAAAGTGTCATCAGAGATGAAATTCCGAATGTCTTTAACGCCGAATAAATAATCAACATTACTGCAACTATGAATGTTTTCACTTTTCGATTTGGATCTTCACTGGTATTTTCAATAGGACCAAGACTGCCCATTGATTTATTTAGCCCACACCTGCGTTCGAACTCCTTCTTAAACAACATCGAATTAAACCACCATCTTTCCATAGAGTTTCTTGCCCCCTATTTGCATGAAAATACAATAGATGAATAGTCATTCGCTATAAAATTATTTATTTGAATATCTTATTTCCTATCAGACTAAGCATAGAAATCCACAGACTAAGCATAGAAATCCAATCACTAGGATTATTAACTAATAAGGATTGTTAGTATTGAAAAAAGTTCTGAATCTGGGGGAACACTTCACTATATATTAATATGTTGGAACCCCTTTTTATTATTTAAAATAATATAATAATATAATTTTTGATAAAGGGCTGCTTCTCCTATGTCGTGTCAAATTCGCATCGAAAAAAATAGATTTGTCCTCTCCTATAAAGAAATAAAAAAATAATTTTTTCGTAAAATCTCGTCTAATACTAATATCTAATCACTAACTAATCTAACAATCTAAAATCTAATAATAATAATAAGTAATAAATTAAGGTTCTATTTCAACACGGAACAAAGGGGACAATATACAGGATGGGTAGAAAGAGTTGTGATACTTGGCTTGATTCAGTGAAACTACAAACTACAGGATAGAAAAGAATATACCAATCCTAAGGATCCGTAGGATTAATTGTGGATCCAAGACAACAATAGAAAGATTTGAGTCTTAGATTTTTATTTAGTTTTCTATATTTTGTATTTAAAATCTTGTATATCTAGGTAAGTATATACTTAGTCAAAATATATGCAATAGAATCTTTGTTGTATTCTGCTCAATCCTTTTAGTAAAAGATTGGGCCGAGTTTAATTGCAATTCAATTAAGAGAAAGAAGGATAATTACTTGAGTTCTTTCTCCTTATCCTTCTTTATTTCCTGCTAATGTCTACTGTTTTACTTATCCAAAACGTCCACAGCTGCAAAATTAAATACGATCTCTTTCCATACCTCACAAGCAGCAGCTAGTTCCGGGCTCCATTTGCAAGCCTCGCGAATAATCTCATTACCTTCCTGAGCAAGATCACGTCCTTCATTACGAGCTTTTACACATGCTTCTAGAGCTACTCGGTTAGCTACGGCACCTGGCGCATTACCCCAAGGGTGTCCTAAAGTTCCTCCACCGAACTGTAGTACGGAATCATCCCCAAAGATCTCGGTCAGAGCAGGCATATGCCAAACGTGAATACCTCCTGAAGCCACGGGCAGAACACCTGGTAAAGAGACCCAATCTTGAGTGAAATAAATACCGCGACTTCGATCTTGTTCAACAAAATCATCACGCAGTAAATCAACAAAGCCCAAAGTTATGTCTCTTTCACCTTCAAGTTTACCTACTACGGTACCAGAGTGAATATGATCTCCACCAGACATACGTAACGCTTTTGCTAATACCCGGAAGTGGATACCATGATTCTTCTGTCTATCAATAACCGCATGCATTGCACGGTGGATGTGAAGAAGTAGACCATTATCTCGGCAATAATGAGCCAAGCTAGTATTTGCGGTGAATCCCCCCGTTAAGTAGTCATGCATTACGATCGGAACACCCAATTCTCTAGCAAATACAGCTCTTTTTATCATTTCTTCGCATGTACCTGCAGTAGCATTCAAGTAATGCCCTTTGATTTCACCTGTTTCAGCCTGTGCTTTATAAATTGCTTCGGCACAAAATAAGAAACGATCTCTCCAACGCATAAATGGTTGTGAGTTCACGTTCTCATCATCTTTGGTAAAATCAAGTCCACCGCGAAGACATTCATAAACAGCTCTACCGTAGTTTTTAGCAGATAACCCCAATTTAGGTTTAATAGTACATCCCAACAGGGGACGACCATACTTGTTTAATTTATCTCTTTCAACTTGGATCCCATGAGGCGGACCTTGGAAAGTTTTAACATAAGCAGGAGGGATTCGCAGATCTTCCAGACGTAGAGCGCGCAGGGCTTTGAACCCAAATACATTACCTACAATGGAAGTAAACATGTTGGTAACAGAACCTTCTTCAAAAAGGTCTAAAGGGTAAGCTACATAAGCAATATATTGATCTTTTTCTCCAACAACACGCTCGATGCGGTAGCATCGACCTTTGTAACGATCAAGGCTGGTAAGTCCATCGGTCCATACAGTTGTCCATGTACCAGTAGAAGATTCGGCAGCTACCGCGGCCCCTGCTTCTTCAGGTGGAACTCCAGGTTGAGGAGTTACTCGGAATGCTGCCAATATATCAGTATCCTTGGTTTGGTACTCAGGAGTATAATAAGTCAATTTGTACTCTTTAACACCAGCTTTGAATCAACACTTGCTTTAGTCTCTGTTTGTGGTGACATAAATCCCCCCTACAACTCATGAATTAAGAATTCTCACAACAACAAGGTCTACTCGACACGAATTCCGCGTTAATGAAACTTTTCACAGGAATCTTTCACAAAATTTCCAACTAATACTAATATTATCAACTAATCAGAATGGTTGATTATTAGACCATGGTATTTTATTTGCCAAATACATCATTATTGTATACTCTTTCATATATATAGCGCAACCCAATTTTTTTTTACCCTTTTTTTTTTGAAATGGAAATACCTAACTAACCTAAATAATAAGAACTTCCCCCTTGACAGTGGTATATGTTGTATATGTAAATCCTAGATGTGAAAATATATGGAATTCCTCTATGAATCTATGAAAGGTATAAAAAAGAAAGAAAAACGCAAAGAAAAGAATAGGCTAGGCATAAACCGATATGCTGAAATTAAAATAAAAAATAAATAAGAAGAGGAGCCCATTAGATACATAGATACAAATAATGAATCGTAATAAAAATAGAAAATAAAGTTCAGGTTTGAATTCCATAGAATAGATAATATGGATGGGATTGTCTATAATGATAGACAAATGAAAGACTTTCTCAAGATTATGATTCATCCACTTGAGATTTTTAAATTAAAATAGGTTGGCTGAGCTTGCAAATTCACTCAGTCTCATTGAATAAGTAAACAATTGAATTGGTTCAATTGCATGGTGACAACGAAATCGAGTGCTAATTCCCATTTTATTGAATTAACCGATCGACGTGCTAGCGGACATTTATTTTGAATTCGATAATTTTTGAAAAAACATTTCGACATATTTATTTATTTTATTATTATGAGAATCAATCCTACTACTTCTGGTTCTGGGGTTTCCACGCTTGAAAAAAAAAACCTGGGGCGTGTCGTCCAAATCATCGGTCCGGTACTAGATGTAGCCTTTCCCCCGGGCAAGATGCCGAATATTTATAACGCTCTGGTAGTTCAAGGTCGAGATAGTGTTGGTCAACCAATTAATGTGGCTTGTGAGGTACAGCAATTATTAGGAAATAATCGAGTTAGGGCTGTAGCTATGAGTGCTACAGATGGTCTAACGAGAGGAATGGAAGTGATTGACAAAGGAGCTCCTATAAGTGTTCCGGTCGGGGGAGCGACTCTGGGACGAATTTTTAACGTGCTCGGAGAGCCTGTTGATAATTTAGGGCCTGTAGATACTAGTACAATGTCTCCTATTCATAGATCTGCGCCCGCCTTTATACAGTTGGATACAAAATTATCTATTTTTGAAACAGGAATTAAAGTAGTAGATCTTTTAGCCCCTTATCGCCGTGGAGGAAAAATCGGACTATTCGGGGGAGCTGGAGTGGGTAAAACAGTACTCATTATGGAATTGATTAACAATATTGCTAAAGCTCACGGGGGCGTATCCGTATTTGGCGGAGTGGGTGAACGTACTCTGGAAGGAAATGATCTTTACATGGAAATGAAAGAGTCTGGGGTGATTAATGAAGAAAATATTGCAGAATCAAAAGTGGCCCTAGTTTACGGTCAGATGAATGAACCGCCGGGAGCTCGTATGAGAGTTGGTTTGACTGCTCTAACTATGGCGGAATATTTCCGAGATGTTAATGAGCAAGACGTACTTCTATTTATTGACAATATCTTCCGTTTCGTCCAAGCAGGATCCGAAGTATCGGCCTTATTGGGTAGAATGCCTTCCGCTGTGGGTTATCAACCGACCCTGAGTACCGAAATGGGTTCTTTACAAGAAAGAATTACTTCTACCAAAGAAGGGTCCATAACCTCTATTCAAGCCGTTTATGTACCCGCAGACGATTTGACCGACCCTGCTCCTGCTACGACATTTGCACATTTAGATGCTACTACCGTACTATCAAGAGGATTGGCTGCCAAAGGTATTTATCCAGCAGTAGATCCTTTAGATTCAACGTCAACCATGCTTCAACCTCGGATCGTTGGTGAGGAACATTACGAAACCGCCCAAAGAGTTAAGCAAACCTTACAACGTTACAAAGAACTTCAGGACATTATAGCTATCCTTGGGTTGGACGAATTATCCGAAGAGGATCGTTTACTCGTAGCAAGAGCGCGAAAAATTGAGCGTTTCTTATCACAACCCTTTTTCGTAGCAGAAGTATTTACCGGTTCTCCAGGGAAATATGTTGGTCTAGCAGAAACAATTCGAGGATTTCAATTGATCCTTTCCGGAGAATTAGATGGTCTTCCTGAACAGGCCTTTTATTTGGTAGGTAATATCGATGAAGCTACCGCGAAGGCTATGAACTTAGAAATGGAGAGCAATTTGAAGAAATGACCTTAAATCTTAGTGTACTGACCCCTAATCGAATTGTTTGGGATTCAGAAGTGGAAGAAATAGTTTTATCTACTAATAGTGGTCAAATTGGCATATTATCAAATCACGCCCCTATTGCCACAGCTGTAGATATAGGGATTTTGAGAATACGCCTTAACGACCAATGGTTAACGATGGCTCTGATGGGTGGTTTTGCTAGAATAGGCAATAATGAAATCACTGTTTTAGTAAATGATGCGGAGAAGGGTAGTGACATTGATCCACAAGAAGCTCAGCAAACTCTTGAAATAGCGGAAGCTAATGTGAAAAAGGCTGAAGGAAGGAGACAAAAAATTGAGGCAAATCTAGCTCTCCGACGAGCTAGAACACGGGTGGAGGCTATCAATCCGATTTCATAACTAGTTGGTACGTTCGAATAATAAAAAGAAGTTCTCTTTCTAATCCTATTTAGATTCTGTCGGGTGAATACAATCAAATACAATCAAATACAATCAAACAGAATCCAATTCTGATGTAAAAATTAAAATTCAAAAATGAAATAGAAAAGATACAAAATGAAAAAATAAATATCACTAAAGGTGGGTCGTAAACCTTATTAGATACCATTGACTCTGGTATCTAATAAGTTTTACCTACTATTGGATTTGAACCAATGACTCCCGCCGTATGAAAGCAGTACTCTAACCACTGAGTTAAGTAGGTCATTTATCATCCCAAAGAGAACCAAATGAAACCCATCCTGTCGATGGATTATAAATATCATTTTACTTATAAGCAATACTAATCTAAGGAATACCACTCAAAGAGATCAAAGATTGTTGATGTTGGATCATGGAATATTTATCTTGACAAGAATTTATCTACATGGTAAAATATGTATCACAAGCACAAAGGGCTATAGCTCAGTTGGTAGAGCAACTCGTTTACACGCGCGCCAATGTTTTTCAAGGGGTTCATCATACAATCAGAAAAATTGATCTTGTTGAGAAATCAATGTCTTACTCCATAACTTTGAGGGAACCATAGCCTGACACAAGGTTCGGTCCAATTTGGACGCCCATTTAGGAGGTGCCAAACAGACCCATCATTGATTTGAGATCTTGATAAGGTGAATACCCAGTCTATTCAATGCTAGGCATAATGAGTATAAGGACCTCAAAAAAATCTCTTTTCGTCATATGAACTTTAAGGTGTATGAAGTTTCATATTTTATTTTTTAAGTAGAACGATAGAGACTTCATTTAACTTAGGTTGATCTAGGCCAGAGACAGACCTACGTCAAGATAATCCCACCCTTGAAACACTTTGGTAATGCTCCCAAATAATGAATCAGAGCACATGGAGCCATTTCCTTATCTTTTTTTCTGTCAAGAAAAAAATGGCATACTAACTGATATTTATATCAGTTAATGAAAGAGCCCAATGCAAAAAAAATGCATGTTGGGTCTTTGAAACAGTTCAGATCATTTTAATAATAATAAGTTTGATCTGTTTTACCGAGAAGGTCTACTGTTCGAGTCCGTATAGCCCTATAAAAATGAAAAAAAAAAATTGTATAATTTTAATTTCTTCATTATTATTTATTGCTTGTAACTAAGTTAAATCCAATTATTCCTATAAGTTTACTCACGGCAATCGTTTAAGCAGATGAAAGAAAAAACGCATATCAATGGATCCAATCTATATTTATTTTTTCAATTGCAGATAAACAAACCAACCTTTCGTCATTAATCTTCGGAGGCGAATTACATATTCATATCCACAATAAAAGAATTAGTGAGACTTCCTTTCTTTTGATATCCCCAATCTTATTGAATTTTGTTGAATTTTGGAAGTCAAATCATTTCACGGACCTGGTGAAATGAAAAACTACGAAGAGGAATTCACTAGGAAGGGCCTGCTGTATTTGTGTACAAGCTAAAGTTTTTTGAAAAACGAATATCTTTGGTCACTTTCATTGTCAAATAGGCTTTTCCTTCGTATACCTTACTTACCTCGACCTAGCGAAGCACAACACAAAAAGGGTAGTCTTCTTTTTCTGTATTCAACCAAGAAAAACCCCTCCACCTGGATTCGAATCCTAATACTATTATTAAATATTAAATAATAATAAAATAATAATAAAAGGAATATACCAACACAAGATCTTCTAAATCTTGAGATGGAAATTTCTATACATTCTCTTCTATTTGATTACTTGTTCTATTCTAAATCACTAAGAAAAAAAAAAAAGGAAAATAAAGACCTCCTGATTCTATTTATAGAAAAAAATAGAAATCTTTAAAGAATTTCTAATTAAAGAAGAAATAAGTAATTAATTTAGAATTCCCCGTCTTTAGAGAAAAAAACAAGAGAAACAAGAGAATTTGTATAAGAGTAATATATAGTTAGAAAGTTCTACTAACTAAATAAAATGTAAATAAGTATAATGGAAATAAAATAGGATTCCAGTCGATGAATCTTGCAATGAGATATGCCCTACAATAAACCAATAAACAAAGCAAACTAGGCGGTTCGATCAAAATGAATTCTTGTTTTGAATAAATAGTTATGGATGACTTGACAATTCCAATTCGAATCGACCAATCTAATCCGGTATATTTTCCACGTTCATAGGAGTGCGTTTATGTTTCTGCTTTACGAATATGATTTTTTTTGGGCATTTCTAATAATATCAATCCTTGTTCCTATTTTGGCATTTTCATTTCCGGAGTGTTAGCCCCGATTAGCAAAGGGCCGGAGAAACTTTCTACTTATGAGTCGGGTATAGAACCGATGGGCGATGCTTGGTTACAATTTAGAATCCGTTATTATATGTTTGCTCTAGTTTTTGTTGTTTTTGATGTTGAAACGGTTTTCTTTATCCATGGGCAATGAGTTTCGACGTATTGGGTGTATCTGTATTTATAGAAGCTTTCATTTTCGTGCTGATCTTAATTATTGGTTTAGTTTATGCATGGCGAAAGGGGGCATTGGAATGGTCTTAGCTCCTGAATATTCAGACAATAAAAGAAAAACGGAAAAAATAAGATTGAGACAGTTATGAATTCCATTCAGTTTCCTTTAATTGATCGAACAGCCCAAAATTCAGTTATTTCAACTACATTAAATGATCTTTCAAATTGGTCAAGACTCTCTAGTTTATGGCCGCTTCTCTATGGTACCAGTTGTTGCTTCATTGAATTTGCTTCACTAATAGGATCACGCTTCGACTTTGATCGTTATGGACTAGTACCAAGATCGAGTCCTAGACAAGCAGATCTAATTTTAACAGCCGGAACAGTAACAATGAAAATGGACCCTCTTTGAGGAGATTATATGAGCAAATGCCTGAACCAAAATATGTGATTGCTATGGGAGCCTGTACAATTACAGGCGGGATGTTCAGTACCGATTCTTATAGTACTGTTCGGGGAGTCGATAAGCTAATTCCTGTAGATGTCTATTTGCCAGGTTGCCCACCTAAACCGGAAGCGGTTATAGATGCTATAACAAAACTTCGTAAGAAAATATCTCGAGAACTCTATGAAGATCGAATTAGGTCTCAACGAGTGAATCGGTGTTTTACTACCAATCACAAGTTTTATGTTCGACGCAGTATTCATACTGGAAATTATGATCAAAGAGTTCTTTATCAACCACCATCTACTTCAGAGATCCCTACGGAAATTTTTTTCAAATACAAAAATTCAGTATCTTCCCCCGAATTAGTGAATTAGACAGGATTCCTTTGTCCAGAATAAGAAGCGGTGGGTCAATTTTCATAAATTTCATCGTAAATGTGAAATACTTATACAAATAAAAATGCGGGAGAGATAAAAAAGATGCAGGGTCGTTTGTCTGCTTGGCTAGTCAAGCATGGGCTAATTCATAGATCTTTGGGCTTTGATTACCAAGGAATAGAGACTTTACAAATAAAGCCCGAAGATTGGCATTCCATTGCTGTCATTTTTTATGTATATGGGTACAATTATCTCCGTTCTCAATGTGCCTATGATGTAGCGCCTGGCGGGCTGTTAGCTAGTGTGTATCATCTTACGAGAATAGAGGATGGTGTGGATCAACCAGAAGAGGTATGCATAAAAGTATTTGCCTCCAGGAGGAATCCTAGAATTCCGTCTGTTTTCTGGGTTTGGAAAAGTGTGGATTTTCAAGAACGAGAATCATATGATATGTTGGGAATCTCTTATGATAATCATCCACGCTTGAAACGTATCTTAATGCCTGAAAGTTGGATAGGATGGCCCTTACGTAAGGATTATATTGCCCCCAATTTTTATGAAATACAAGATGCTCATTGAATGATAAGAAAGCTATTTCCACTTAGACAATTTTCGATATTCAAGGATTGCACGTTCTGTTCTAGATTAAGCAGGTCTAATTTAGGGAATTATCGATAGGCTACCAAAAAAAGACAATTAGGGATTCGTTGGAATTCTCACATTTATTTGGAAGATACTTATTTCGGATGGGTCACACCAATAGGATGAACCAAATGAGTTCTGCATCATGAACTTTGTACTGCGCACATTACTTAGACGGGTTCTAGAAAGGCATATAGGAAGGAATGTAGAAATCCGGAATGAAGAAATCGAATATGAAAGAAAAGACAAAGAAGTGAGAGAATATCGGATTCTATTTCTTTGGATCTGAGCTTAATCTTGTCTATTTCAACCCCCCTAGATTCGGATTCTATTTTTGAGCCTTTCAACAATTAACCAATTTTACCTTTCGAATATGTATTACGTATTCAAATTCGTTTGAACGAGAGGAGAAAAAAAAGAGGAGATAGAATCCAATTCTTTTAGATACTTTATCTAAGAAACTCTACCCATCTAGAACATAGATGGGGTATATCTCGCCAAACTGGATAAAGCTATTATTCTAATCTAGACTCTAAAAGAATATGTATGTTGATTCATATCAATTAATTCGAAATTAATTCTAGGTAAGAGAGACCCATACAAATTAATCATGTGCCAGGAACCAGATTTGAACTGGTGACACGAGGATTTTCAGTCCTCTGCTCTACCAACTGAGCTATCCCGGCTATTCCCAATGTAGTATCCTCATTTTATTAGAGAACTGGGGTCTATGTCAATTAAAAGGACAAAAGTAGATTAAAAAATTTTATCAAAGCCGGAATTTCTTCGATCTTCAAAAGATGACTTTGTAATTTTCAGTATGAGTAATGATATTGTATTGATCTGGAATCATTCAACTAGGGATTCCTTGCTCAAAGATGTTCATTTCTATGTGTATCATATATATCACAAGACTTGTGATAAGAGAAAGCCATTTACGCTCAAATCCATTTCTAAAAGAATAGAGTGAATGAGAAAGATAAGGAGTTTGGAACCGCTAAGGAAAGGGTCGGATAAATAGTTGGGGAGTTAAATAGTCTTTTTGGGGATAGAGGACTTGAACCCTCACGATTTTTAAAGTCGACGGATTTTCCTCTTACTATAAATTTCATTGTTGCCGGTATTGACATGTAGAACAGGACTCTATCTTTATTCTCGTCCGATTAATCAGTTTTCAAAGGATCTATCAGACTATGGAGTGAATGATTTGATCAATGAATATTAGATTCTTTCTTCAATGTAGAATCGATTCACACCAATTCTTCTATTTTTATAGAAAAATACGGAATCAGGTCGTCATTAATCATTTGATATAGTATTCAATACGTATGTATATATGTTTATCCTTCACTTCATTCTTTTTCTTTCTGAAGTTTCGATGTAAAGGTTCCTTTACCAACGCATTTAACTCCATTTGTTAGAATAGCTTCCATTGAGTCTCTGCACCTATCCTTTTTTTCTGAACCTTTGTTTGTTTTCAGAAATCAGGATTTGGCTCAGGATTGCCCATTTTTGTTAATTCCAGGGTTTCTCTGAATTTGAAAGTGATCACTTAGTAAGTTTCCATACCAAGGCTCAATCCAATTAAGTCCGTAGCGTCTACCGAGTTCGCGCTATCCTTTTTTGTTTTGAGATTAGGATCTCGTTGTGATGTCATTCCTTTTTCTTTTTCTTTCATTTATACCGGAACCATTGAATTCATTAGATACCGATTCCTATCTCGAAAACGTGTTTTCTCTTCTTTGATTTTCTTAACTATCTTCTATAGGAGACCTTTTTTTTGTCAATTCAAAAATAATTTTATCATTTCGGAATCCGCAATTCAATATAGATGGATATATACCCCATCCATATGTCTCTCTTCCTGTCATTTTGCCATTCAATTTGGAATACTTGAACGATCGATTCTTGTTTTTTATCTTCACTTTCTCCTGAAAGCGGAGGAATGTCTCATTAGTTATAACTAACTATTCCATTAAACAATTAGAATTTGAAATAAATATAGAATGAGAGATATATATGATATAGAATCAAATATAGAACTGTAATAAAAACGATTTCAAATGCCAAAAAAAGAAATGAAACAGAATATTTACCATTCAAATTGAAAATGAAAATAAAAGAATATTAACAATATTTACAATCACTATTTAATAATATTATTATTAGAATTGGTATTAGAATTGTCATAAATCGAAATTCTATATCGCTATATTAATCCTTATGTTCTAGAATATTCAATATAATATTGAATAGTTAATAACTAAGATTCCAATTCCAGTAGTTTAGTCAATTACTATGTATATAAGATTTCTGTTATGTGGGCCCGCTTAGCTCAGAGGTTAGAGCATCGCATTTGTAATGCGATGGTCATATGTTCGATTCCGATAGCCGTCTTTTCCTATTGTTTTTATTCCATTTTTAGATGATTGATAATGTTCCTTTGAAATCAAAGAATATTAAAATAGCGCCTTCCTCCTTTTCCAAAAGCTATCAATTTTTATAGGAACTTCCAATTATGTCAGGAAAGGATTATATATATAATAGAAGGGTTCCATATATTTATCAATTCATCCCATTCTTCTTTTCTTTATAGTAATAGTACAAGTACACTATTTCAGTAAACTTCGCTTCATTTAGTTCAGTTTAGTTTTAGTTTAGGTTTATTCTGTAAAATAAAATTCAATAAAAAAGAAAATAAAAGAAATAAGAATTAATTAGAAATACTAAATAAGAAATAAGAATAAGGAGTCTTTATGTCGCGTTACCGAGGACCTCGTTTTAAAAAATACGCCGCCTGGGGCTTTACCCGGCCTAACTAATAAAATGCCTAGGACCGGCAGTGATCGTAGAACCCCCTCGCGTTCCGGGAAATACTCACAATCTCGTATTCGTCTAGCAGATAAACAAACATGGCGTTTTCATTATGGTCTTACAGAACGACAATTACTTAAATACGTTCGTATCGCCAGAAAAGCCAAGGGGTCAACAGGTCAAGTTTTACTACAATTACTTGAAATGCGTTTGGATAACATCCTTTTTCGATTGGGTATGGCTTCAACTATTCCGCAGCCCGTCAATTAGTTAATCATCGACATATTTTAGTTAATGATCGTATAGTAGATATACCGAGTTATCGCTGCAAACCACGAGATATTATTACGGCAAAGGATGAACAAAAATCCCGAGCTCTGATTCAAATTTCTCTCGATTCATCCCCTCATGAGGACTTACCAAATCATTTGACCCTTCACCCATTCCAATATAAAGTTAGTCAATCAAATAATAGATAGTAAATGGGTCGGTTTGAAAATAAATGAATTGCTCGTCGTAGAATATTATTCTCGTCAGACTTAAACCTCAGACTGAAACCAAGAACCAAGGGTTCGCAAAATTTTCTTCCCTTTAGGCGAAGTAAATTAACCCAAGGTTAAGTAAGTTAAGTAAGATAAATCCGAGTTTGATCTGGATTTCCCCCATGTTTGTATCATAGACCAAGGATCTATTTTCATTCCTTGTCTACTCCTTTCTTTCCAGTATTTTTATTATGATTATTTTTTAGTATTCTATTTTACGCGTCACAGCAATTAGGAATTGAGGATCTATATCTTTAGATCAAAGAAGGGTATAGCTGTTGGAATAATGGTATCCATTGCTATTTGAGCCCTTGTTGTTAGTAAAATTGGTGAATTAAGCGAAGGTACGGAAAGAGAGGGATTCGAACCCTCGGTAAACAAAAGCCTACATAGCAGTTCCAATGCTACGCCTTCAACCACTCGGCCATCTCTCCTACATAATGATTATGACCCCAAAACCGAGTGAATAGCGAGTCAGTTATAATCCATTATTGGATAGGTACGACCAATCCATTCCATTTTAACTGAAAATTTTTCATCAAAGTCAAAGCAAAGAACGATTTTTCTTTCCTTCGAGGCTCCGAGATAAAGATACAATTTTTACGAAAAATTGTTAAAAAAATGCAATTCATGAACAACGTTCCCTTCTTTTTCTGATATTTTTATAACGGATTAATTCAATGAATTAGAACGAATCAACTGATTGATGGTCTATATCTTTTAGACTATAGTTAATGGATACTCTTAAATCATAATTCTAATTATATAGACTATGATTCCATACCAGAAATTTTTTCAAATTCATTTTCTGTTTTGGAGTTCTCAACAACAAACACCTACCCCTCTATTAGAATAGAAATTAAAAAAAAAATTTGATTTGATTGTATAGTGTATACCCGTTATGTACACAAAATTGGCAGTTATTCTATTTTCATCATAGAATGATTATTCGATCTTTTTTCTTCTTTGTAATTTGTATCATGATTTAATCAAAATTTCTCGAGTTCTTCTAATTTGTAACTTCACCGAAATCGGAATAGTTCCTATACTACTACATTAGTATGAAATCGAATCGCCTTGAAATATTTCTTATTTCTTATCGATTCCTGTCAAAAGGAACAATTGGAATAGAGGATTCATATCTTTTGTTTTTTTCTTAAAAAAAAATTAGTTTTTATGTTATTTCGTACTATACAATTCTTTTCTTTGTGGGATCTTTTTCCCACGAGAGGTAATGAGAAGAATTCTAGAATGGATTGCTACCTATGCCTAGATCACGGATAAATGGAAATTTTATTGATCAGACCTTTTCAATTGTAGCCAATATCTTATTACGAGTAATTCCGACAACTTCAGGAGAAAAAGAGGCATTTACCTATTACAGAGATGGTGCGATTTGATTCTTTTTTTTATTTCATATTTATTCATTTCTCTCAGTCTTACGAGGAGAAAAACACGTGATTCGAGAAAATAAAAAAAAAATCTACGCTTTTAAAGGTGAAGTTTGGAAATAGAACAATTCCTTCTGTCGTGTATCCTCGATTAATGCAACCTCAGATGCTATGTTTCAATTCTTCGATTCTAGTATTAAGCGAAAGGTTACGCCTAGAGGTTCTGTATTTCGGGTTAATCCTACTCTACTAGCGCTAATAGGCAGCATAGGGGAAGAAGCGCTACACCTAGGAATCAACAACACGAAAACTTTGTTCTAAGTCAGCCCTTTCCTTAGCGGGCTTGGGACTAAAAGAATGGTTGGGACAACAAACATCCATCTCGTTCGTCCTTTGGATACCCGTATAACCATCAGAAGGCTATTGAAGTGACTAATTCCTGGAAATTAGGAGGCGTTAAAAACAAAGAAATTGTTGGAGTTATCTTATCATTTCTATCTAGTCCCAATAGGCTTGATGTTAAGAAAGAATCTCTTGCAGGAAGGTTGGCTAGAGATTTCTTGTAAAAACACTAGCCCTGCTGAGTTCATAATGATAATATTTTAATCATTGAATCTTTTTTGATTCTATGTATTATTCTCATTATGCACATATGGAGGAGCCGTATGAGGTGAAAATCTCACGTACGGTTCTGGAACGGAGATTCTTTCAATTGAATGACGACCGTAACGGATGTCGGCTCAATCCGAAGTAAATTACGCGGAAGCTTTGCAGAATTATTATGAAGCTATGCGACTAGAAATTGATCCCTATGATCGAAGTTATATACTCTATAATATAGGGCTTATCCACACAAGTAATGGAGAACATACGAAAGCTTTGGAATATTATTTTCGAGCACTAGAACGAAACCCATTCTTACCACAAGCTTTTAATAATATGGCCGTGATCTGTCATTACGTGCGACTATCTCCACTATAGAAAGAAAAAAAAAAAAAAAAGAAAAATCTAGTAAAGTAACTACTAGAACCAAATAGGCTTTCTACATATGCATCGTCTCAAACAACGATTTTTATCAGCTGTAGCAAAGAAAGAAACTTGATAGAAGTCAAAATAGGAAAAATAAAAATGCCTAGCAACTTTTTTCTATGGATATAAGGCTTTAATTGATAGAGATAGAGGAAGCACCGTAAAGATCAATTTGCGAGGTTTTGGGCCGATACAATAATAACTGCGTACTTATCTCATGATGTGAGATAAAAATTAGGAATTAACTTATGTAATAGAGTCGATCCACTAAAGTCTTGGGCAGCGGTGTAGGATCAGATCCCAAAGATAGTAAGTATTTTCTTTCTTATGAAAGAAAGTCTTTTTCAAAGATTCTATATAAATTTATCTATGAAACCGAGATAGTTACCTTTCATAAAATTCTAACACTAGTAGAAATGCCTATGCTTTATTCTTCTGAAGGTGGGAAAAAAGATAAAACTAAATAAACGGATTATTCATCCAAATTTCAGTTTGAAACTCATGTAATTAAACTTTTTTCTTTTGGTTAACCCTAAAACTGGGATAGATCCATGAGAAATCTCATTATATTTTATTAGATATGGTATAGATCAAAATGGGACACCAAAAGAATTGACTGCTGAGCCGTATGAGGTAAGAAATTCTCAAGTACGGTTCTAAGGGAAGGAATTGAACTACCTATTCCGGCCGGGGAGAACAGGCCATTCAACAGGGAGATTCTGAAATTGCGGAGGCTTGGTTTGATCAAGCCGCTGAGTATTGGAAACAGGCTATAGCGCTTACTCCCGGTAATTATATTGAAGCGCATAATTGGTTGAAGATCACGAGACGTTTCGAATAAAAGAAGACCCCGTTTATTTATTATCCTTTATTTAG
>JAQGDG010000247.1:135000-150000 GCA_029844215.1 Przewalskia tangutica | reverse complement strand
TTTGCTAATCTGGGCTAACACTCCGGAAATGAAAAATGCCAAAATAGGAACAAGGATTGATATTATTAGAAATGCCCAAAAAAAATCATATTCGTAAAGCAGAAACATAAACGCACTCCTATGAACGTGGAAAATATACCGGATTCGATTGGTCGATTCGAATTGGAATTGTCAAGTCATCCATAACTATTTATTCAAAACAAGAATTCATTTTGATCGAACCGCCTAGTTTGCTTTGTTTATTGGTTTATTGTAGGGCATATCTCATTGCAAGATTCATCGACTGGAATCCTATTTTATTTCCATTATACTTATTTACATTTTATTTAGTTAGTAGAACTTTCTAACTATATATTACTCTTATACAAATTCTCTTGTTTCTCTTGTTTTTTTCTCTAAAGACAGGGAATTCTAAATTAATTACTTATTTCTTCTTTAATTAGAAATTCTTTACAGAGTTCTAATTAAGTCTATAAATAGAATCAGGAGGTCTTTATTTTCCTTTTTTTTTTTTCTTAGTGATTTAGAATAGAACAAGTAATCAAATAGAAGAGAATGTATAGAAATTTCCATCTCAAGATTTAGAAGATCTTGTGTTGGTATATTCCTTTTATTATTATTTTATTATTATTTAATATTTAATAATAGTATTAGGATTCGAATCCAGGTGGAGGGGGTTTCTTGGTTGAATACAGAAAAGAAGACTACCCTTTTTGTGTTGTGCTTCGCTAGGTCGAGGTAAGTAAGGTATACGAAGGAAAAGCCTATTTGACAATGAAAGTGACCAAAGATATTCGTTTTTCAAAAAACTTTAGCTTGTACACAAATACAGCAGGCCCTTCCTAGTGAATTCCTCTTCGTAGTTTTCATTTCACCAGGTCCGTGAAATGATTTGACTTCCAAAATTCAACAAAATTCAATAAGATTGGGGATATCAAAAGAAAGGAAGTCTCACTAATTCTTTTATTGTGGATATGAATATGTAATTCGCCTCCGAAGATTAATGACGAAAGGTTGGTTTGTTTATCTGCAATTGAAAAAATAAATATAGATTGGATCCATTGATATGCGTTTTTTCTTTCATCTGCTTAAACGATTGCCGTGAGTAAACTTATAGGAATAATTGGATTTAACTTAGTTACAAGCAATAAATAATAATGAAGAAATTAAAATTATACAATTTTTTTTTTTCATTTTTATAGGGCTATACGGACTCGAACCGTAGACCTTCTCGGTAAAACAGATCAAACTTATTATTATTAAAATGATCTGAACTGTTTCAAAGACCCAACATGCATTTTTTTTGCATTGGGCTCTTTCATTAACTGATATAAATATCAGTTAGTCTGCCATTTTTTTCTTGACAGAAAAAAAGATAAGGAAATGGCTCCATGTGCTCTGATTCATTATTTGGGAGCATTACCAAAGTGTTTCAAGGGTGGGATTATCTTGACGTAGGTCTGTCTCTGGCCTAGATCAACCTAAGTTAAATGAAGTCTCTATCGTTCTACTTAAAAAATAAAATATGAAACTTCATACACCTTAAAGTTCATATGACGAAAAGAGATTTTTTTGAGGTCCTTATACTCATTATGCCTAGCATTGAATAGACTGGGTATTCACCTTATCAAGATCTCAAATCAATGATGGGTCTGTTTGGCACCTCCTAAATGGGCGTCCAAATTGGACCGAACCTTTTGTCAGGCTATGGTTCCCTCAAAGTTATGGAGTAAGACATTGATTTCTCAACAAGATCAATTTTTCTGATTGTATGATGAACCCCCTTGAAAAACATTGGCGCGCGTGTAAACGAGTTGCTCTACCAACTGAGCTATAGCCCTTTGTGCTTGTGATACATATTTTACCATGTAGATAAATTCTTGTCAAGATAAATATTCCATGATCCAACATCAACAATCTTTGATCTCTTTGAGTGGTATTCCTTAGATTAGTATTGCTTATAAGTAAAATGATATTTATAATCCATCGACAGGATGGGTTTCATTTGGTTCTCTTTGGGATGATAAATGACCTACTTAACTCAGTGGTTAGAGTACTGCTTTCATACGGCGGGAGTCATTGGTTCAAATCCAATAGTAGGTAAAACTTATTAGATACCAGAGTCAATGGTATCTAATAAGGTTTACGACCCACCTTTAGTGATATTTATTTTTTCATTTTGTATCTTTTCTATTTCATTTTTGAATTTTAATTTTTACATCAGAATTGGATTCTGTTTGATTGTATTTGATTGTATTTGATTGTATTCACCCGACAGAATCTAAATAGGATTAGAAAGAGAACTTCTTTTTATTATTCGAACGTACCAACTAGTTATGAAATCGGATTGATAGCCTCCACCCGTGTTCTAGCTCGTCGGAGAGCTAGATTTGCCTCAATTTTTTGTCTCCTTCCTTCAGCCTTTTTCACATTAGCTTCCGCTATTTCAAGAGTTTGCTGAGCTTCTTGTGGATCAATGTCACTACCCTTCTCCGCATCATTTACTAAAACAGTGATTTCATTATTGCCTATTCTAGCAAAACCACCCATCAGAGCCATCGTTAACCATTGGTCGTTAAGGCGTATTCTCAAAATCCCTATATCTACAGCTGTGGCAATAGGGGCGTGATTTGATAATATGCCAATTTGACCACTATTAGTAGATAAAACTATTTCTTCCACTTCTGAATCCCAAACAATTCGATTAGGGGTCAGTACACTAAGATTTAAGGTCATTTCTTCAAATTGCTCTCCATTTCTAAGTTCATAGCCTTCGCGGTAGCTTCATCGATATTACCTACCAAATAAAAGGCCTGTTCAGGAAGACCATCTAATTCTCCGGAAAGGATCAATTGAAATCCTCGAATTGTTTCTGCTAGACCAACATATTTCCCTGGAGAACCGGTAAATACTTCTGCTACGAAAAAGGGTTGTGATAAGAAACGCTCAATTTTTCGCGCTCTTGCTACGAGTAAACGATCCTCTTCGGATAATTCGTCCAACCCAAGGATAGCTATAATGTCCTGAAGTTCTTTGTAACGTTGTAAGGTTTGCTTAACTCTTTGGGCGGTTTCGTAATGTTCCTCACCAACGATCCGAGGTTGAAGCATGGTTGACGTTGAATCTAAAGGATCTACTGCTGGATAAATACCTTTGGCAGCCAATCCTCTTGATAGTACGGTAGTAGCATCTAAATGTGCAAATGTCGTAGCAGGAGCAGGGTCTGTCAAATCGTCTGCGGGTACATAAACGGCTTGAATAGAGGTTATGGACCCTTCTTTGGTAGAAGTAATTCTTTCTTGTAAAGAACCCATTTCGGTACTCAGGGTCGGTTGATAACCCACAGCGGAAGGCATTCTACCCAATAAGGCCGATACTTCGGATCCTGCTTGGACGAAACGGAAGATATTGTCAATAAATAGAAGTACGTCTTGCTCATTAACATCTCGGAAATATTCCGCCATAGTTAGAGCAGTCAAACCAACTCTCATACGAGCTCCCGGCGGTTCATTCATCTGACCGTAAACTAGGGCCACTTTTGATTCTGCAATATTTTCTTCATTAATCACCCCAGACTCTTTCATTTCCATGTAAAGATCATTTCCTTCCAGTACGTTCACCCACTCCGCCAAATACGGATACGCCCCCGTGAGCTTTAGCAATATTGTTAATCAATTCCATAATGAGTACTGTTTTACCCACTCCAGCTCCCCCGAATAGTCCGATTTTTCCTCCACGGCGATAAGGGGCTAAAAGATCTACTACTTTAATTCCTGTTTCAAAAATAGATAATTTTGTATCCAACTGTATAAAGGCGGGCGCAGATCTATGAATAGGAGACATTGTACTAGTATCTACAGGCCCTAAATTATCAACAGGCTCTCCGAGCACGTTAAAAATTCGTCCCAGAGTCGCTCCCCCGACCGGAACACTTATAGGAGCTCCTTTGTCAATCACTTCCATTCCTCTCGTTAGACCATCTGTAGCACTCATAGCTACAGCCCTAACTCGATTATTTCCTAATAATTGCTGTACCTCACAAGCCACATTAATTGGTTGACCAACACTATCTCGACCTTGAACTACCAGAGCGTTATAAATATTCGGCATCTTGCCCGGGGTAAAGGCTACATCTAGTACCGGACCGATGATTTGGACGACACGCCCCAGGTTTTTTTTTTCAAGCGTGGAAACCCCAGAACCAGAAGTAGTAGGATTGATTCTCATAATAATAAAATAAATAAATATGTCGAAATTTTTTTTAAAAAATTATCGAATTCAAAATAAATGTCCGCTAGCACGTCGATCTGTTAATTCAATAAAATGGGAATTAGCACTCGATTTCGTTGGCACCATGCAATTGAACCAATTCAATTGTTTACTTATTCAATGAGACTGAGTGAATTTGCAAGCTCAGCCAACCTATTTTAATTTAAAAATCTCAAGTGGATGAATCATAATCTTGAGAAAGTCTTTCATTTGTCTATCATTATAGACAATCCCATCCATATTATCTATTCTATGGAATTCAAACCTGAACTTTATTTTCTATTTTTATTACGATTCATTATTTGTATCTATGTATCTAATGGGCTCCTCTTCTTATTTATTTTTTATTTTAATTTCAGCATATCGGTTTATGCCTAGCCTATTCTTTTCTTTGCGTTTTTCTTTCTTTTTTATACCTTTCATAGATTCATAGAGGAATTCCATATATTTTCACATCTAGGATTTACATATACAACATATACCACTGTCAAGGTGGAAGTTCTTATTATTTATGTTAGTTAGGTATTTCCATTTCAAAAAAAAGGGTAAAAAAAAATTGGGTTGCGCTATATATATGAAAGAGTATACAATAATGATGTATTTGGCAAATAAAATACCATGGTCTAATAATCAACCATTCTGATTAGTTGATAATATTAGTATTAGTTGGAAATTTTGTGAAAGATTCCTGTGAAAAGTTTCATTAACGCGGAATTCGTGTCGAGTAGACCTTGTTGTTGTGAGAATTCTTAATTCATGAGTTGTAGGGAGGATTTATGTCACCACAAACAGAGACTAAAGCAAGTGTTGGATTCAAAGCTGGTGTTAAAGAGTACAAATTGACTTATTATACTCCTGAGTACCAAACCAAGGATACTGATATATTGGCAGCATTCCGAGTAACTCCTCAACCTGGAGTTCCACCTGAAGAAGCAGGGGCCGCGGTAGCTGCCGAATCTTCTACTGGTACATGGACAACTGTATGGACCGATGGACTTACCAGCCTTGATCGTTACAAAGGTCGATGCTACCGCATCGAGCGTGTTGTTGGTAAAAAGATCAATATATTGCTTATGTAGCTTACCCTTTAGACCTTTTTGAAGAAGGTTCTGTTACCAACATGTTTACTTCCATTGTAGGTAATGTATTTGGGTTCAAAGCCCTGCGCGCTCTACGTCTGGAAGATCTGCGAATCCCTCCTGCTTATGTTAAAACTTTCCAAGGTCCGCCTCATGGGATCCAAGTTGAAAGAGATAAATTAAACAAGTATGGTCGTCCCCTGTTGGGATGTACTATTAAACCTAAATTGGGGTTATCTGCTAAAAACTACGGTAGAGCTGTTTATGAATGTCTTCGCGGTGGACTTGATTTTACCAAAGATGATGAGAACGTGAACTCACAACCATTTATGCGTTGGAGAGATCGTTTCTTATTTTGTGCCGAAGCAATTTATAAAGCACAGGCTGAAACAGGTGAAATCAAAGGGCATTACTTGAATGCTACTGCAGGTACATGCGAAGAAATGATAAAAAGAGCTGTATTTGCTAGAGAATTGGGTGTTCCGATCGTAATGCATGACTACTTAACGGGGGATTCACCGCAAATACTAGCTTGGCTCATTATTGCCGAGATAATGGTCTACTTCTTCACATCCACCGTGCAATGCATGCGGTTATTGATAGACAGAAGAATCATGGTATCCACTTCCGGGTATTAGCAAAAGCGTTACGTATGTCTGGTGGAGATCATATTCACTCTGGTACCGTAGTAGGTAAACTTGAAGGTGAAAGAGACATAACTTTGGGCTTTGTTGATTTACTGCGTGATGATTTTGTTGAACAAGATCGAAGTCGCGGTATTTATTTCACTCAAGATTGGGTCTCTTTACCAGGTGTTCTGCCCGTGGCTTCAGGAGGTATTCACGTTTGGCATATGCCTGCTCTGACCGAGATCTTTGGGGATGATTCCGTACTACAGTTCGGTGGAGGAACTTTAGGACACCCTTGGGGTAATGCGCCAGGTGCCGTAGCTAACCGAGTAGCTCTAGAAGCATGTGTAAAAGCTCGTAATGAAGGACGTGATCTTGCTCAGGAAGGTAATGAGATTATTCGCGAGGCTTGCAAATGGAGCCCGGAACTAGCTGCTGCTTGTGAGGTATGGAAAGAGATCGTATTTAATTTTGCAGCTGTGGACGTTTTGGATAAGTAAAAACAGTAGACATTAGCAGGAAATAAAGAAGGATAAGGAGAAAGAACTCAAGTAATTATCCTTCGTTCTCTTAATTGAATTGCAATTAAACTCGGCCCAATCTTTTACTAAAAGGATTGAGCCGAATACAACAAAGATTCTATTGCATATATTTTGACTAAGTATATACTTACCTAGATATACAAGATTTTAAATACAAAATATAGAAAACTAAATAAAAATCTAAGACTCAAATCTTTCTATTGTTGTCTTGGATCCACAATTAATCCTACGGATCCTTAGGATTGGTATATTCTTTTCTATCCTGTAGTTTGTAGTTTCCCTGAATCAAGCCAAGTATCACAACTCTTTCTACCCATCCTGTATATTGTCCCCTTTGTTCCGTGTTGAAATAGAACCTTAATTTATTACTTATTATTATTATTAGATTTTAGATTGTTAGATTAGTTAGTGATTAGATATTAGTATTAGACGAGATTTTACGAAAAAATTATTTTTTTATTTCTTTATAGGAGAGGACAAATCTATTTTTTTCGATGCGAATTTGACACGACATAGGAGAAGCCGCCCTTTATCAAAAATTATATTATTATATTATTTTAAATAATAAAAGGGGTTCCAACATATTAATATATAGTGAAGTGTTCCCCCAGATTCAGAACTTTTTTCAATACTAACAATCCTTATTAGTTAATAATCCTAGTGATTGGATTTCTATGCTTAGTCTGTGGATTTCTATGCTTAGTCTGATAGGAAATAAGATATTCAAATAAATAATTTTATAGCGAATGACTATTCATCTATTGTATTTTCATGCAAATAGGGGGCAAGAAACTCTATGGAAAGATGGTGGTTTAATTCGATGTTGTTTAAGAAGGAGTTCGAACGCAGGTGTGGGCTAAATAAATCAATGGGCAGTCTTGGTCCTATTGAAAATACCAGTGAAGATCCAAATCGAAAAGTGAAAAACATTCATAGTTGCAGTAATGTTGATTATTTATTCGGCGTTAAAGACATTCGGAATTTCATCTCTGATGACACTTTTTTAGTTAGTGATAGGAATGGAGACAGTTATTCCATCTATTTTGATATTGAAAATCATATTTTTGAGATTGACAACGATCATTCTTTTCTGAGTGAACTAGAAAGTTCTTTTTATAATTATAGAAACTCGAGTTATCTGAATAATGGATTTAGGGGCGAAGATCCCTACTATAATTCTTACATGTATGATACTCAATATAGTTGGAATAATCACATTAATAGTTGCATTGATAATTATCTTCAGTCTCAAATCTGTATAGATACTTCCATTATAAGTGGTAGTGAGAATTACGGTGACAGTTACATTTATAGGACCATTTGTGGTGGTGAAAGTCGAAATGGTAGTGAAAATGAGGGTTCCAGTAGACGAACTCGCACGAAGGGCAGTGATTTAATTATAAGAGAAAGTTCTAATGATCTCGAGGTAACTCAAAAATACAGGCATTTGTGGGTTCAATGCGAAAATTGTTATGGATTAAATTATAAGAAATTTTTGAAATCCAAAATGAATATTTGTGAACAATGTGGATATCATTTGAAAATGAGTAGTTCGGATAGAATTGAACTTTTGATTGATCCGGATACTTGGGATCCTATGGATGAAGACATGGTCTCTCTGGATCCCATTGAATTTCATTCGGAGGAGGAGCCTTATAAAGATCGTATTGATTCTTATCAAAGAAAGACAGGATTAACCGAGGCTGTTCAAACAGGCATAGGCCAACTAAACGGCATTCCCGTAGCAATTGGGGTTATGGATTTTCAGTTTATGGGGGGTAGTATGGGATCCGTAGTCGGAGAGAAAATCACCCGTTTGATTGAACACGCTGCCGATCAAATTTTACCTCTTATTATAGTGTGTGCTTCTGGGGGGGCGCGCATGCAGGAAGGAAGTTTGAGCTTGATGCAAATGGCTAAAATATCGTCTGCTTTATATGATTATCAATTAAATAAAAAATTATTTTATGTATCAATCCTTACATCTCCGACAACTGGTGGAGTGACAGCCAGTTTTGGTATGTTGGGGGATATCATTATTGCCGAACCCAATGCCTACATTGCATTTGCAGGTAAAAGAGTAATTGAACAAACATTGAATAAAACAGTACCCGAAGGTTCACAAGCAGCTGAATACTTATTCCAGAAGGGTTTATTCGACCAAATTGTACCACGTAATCTTTTAAAAAGCGTTCTGAGTGAATTATTTAAGCTCCACGCCTTTTTTCCTTTGAATCAAAAGTCAAGCAAAATCAAGTAGAGCACTAAGTTCAATTATTTTATTTGTGTTTATTATTTTATTTGTGTTTGTAGCAAAAAAGCAGTTAGTTTATCGGAATCAAAGTAAATAAGATAATAATGGCGTTTTCTTTGGTGATAGAAGATCTAATTGTATAAAGAATCAAAACTAAAGTTGAGGATAACTCTTTTTTGATCTATATTCCTGATTACGAATCAAAAAGCCTTTATCAACAAGAGTGAGTTCTTCCTTTCGTGAAATTAGGAAAATAAAACGAATTTCTTCTTGTTTTAGGTATATAATTGGAAATTAAAATATAGATAATAGGGTTTTGTATCTTTCTCTATCTCCCGAAAAACCATTTTAGCTAAAAATTCATGTTGGGTCGGATTCGAACGAATCTTTCGATAATCTGTAAAAAACTCTTTATCTATTTTTATAAAATTAGAAGACAAGAACAAAAGACAAAGAAATGAAAAAAAAAAATAATAAAGTTTATTATCATACATATCTTTCTCATGTAGCAGATGAATAAGTCCATTTATTTAGTTCTACAGTTCTATATTCTTTGCACTTATTATACGTACTCAGTTAGATTTAGATATATAGACACTTAGATCTATACTAAGAATTTCAAATTCTTCAAATTCTATTAATAATAAATATTATCTAATTAGAATTCAAATTCTTAATTTAATTATAATTATTACAAGATATCTTTATTTATATAATAACATAATAACAGATACAAATAGTAAATCGAGGTACCCCTTCTATGACAAATTTGAACCTTCCATCTATTTTTGTGCCGTTAGTAGGCCTAGTCTTTCCGGCAATTGCAATGGCTTCTTTATTTCTTCATGTTCAAAAAAACAAGATTGTTTAGATCCGCTGGGACCCAATCTCATCTATTTTTTTTGAAAACGTGGACTTGTATCATAACACGGATATCTATTTATTGGAATATAGTATAACATGTGATTTCCACCGAACATAAAGGAAAAAACTCTTATGCCTGCAGAAACATGATATATGGATATATCAATTCTAGCAATTTTCAAATAGATCAGGATCGCTGGATGGCTGAAATGTAGTCGGTGAATCTCTATGTATATCGATATGTATAGTGGGATCGTATTAAATAAAGAGTATGATATTATTTTAGATTTAACCAATTTGATGAATTACTCCTAAAGGTTGACATCAAACTAGTGCTAGTTCACCTCAAACTAGTGCTAGTTGATGAGAGTTACTTCGGAAACAAAAAAGTAAAGTCAAATTTCTCTGGGGTATTATCTCAATTCCAATAAAATGCAATCGGGTAAAGTATGACTTGGCGATCAGAACATATATGGATAGAACTTATAACGGGGTCTCGAAAAATAAGTAATTTCTGCTGGGCCTTTATCCTTTTTTTAGGTTCATTAGGCTTCTTATTAGTTGGAACTTCCAGTTATCTTGGTAGAAATTTGATATCTTTTTTTCCGCCTCAGCAAATCGTTTTTTTTCCACAAGGAATCGTGATGTCTTTCTACGGAATTGCGGGTCTCTTTATTAGCTCTTATTTGTGGTGCACAATTTCCTGGAATGTAGGTAGTGGTTATGATCGATTCGATAGAAAGGAAGGAATAGTCTGTATTTTTCGTTGGGGATTTCCGGGAAAAAATCGTCGCATATTCCTCCGATTCCTTATAAAAGATATTCAGTCCGTTAGAATAGAAGTTAAAGAGGGTATTTATGCTCGTCGTGTTCTTTATATGGACATCCGAGGCCAGGGGTCCATTCCCTTGACCCGTACTGATGAGAATTTGACTCCACGAGAAATTGAACAAAAGGCTGCTGAATTAGCCTATTTCTTGCGTGTACCAATTGAAGTATTTTGAGAAATTGAGAATCAGAACGTTCATTCAATTAAAGAAAACGTATATGAAAGAACCATAAATATGAAAGAACCATAAAACGAAACTCTTTTTATGGTCTTTATGCGTATGCAAACCCACGCAATTCAATAACAAATAACAAATCGAAATAATAGATTCATCTCAGATGGCAAACCATTTTGAAATCAATAATTTTTTTTTTTTTTTAGTTCAATATTTGTTGGAATTGACACTTTAGATCCAGATAGATCGTATCTTGTAAATTTGAAATTCTTTCTTTTGTATTCTTTAATGACCAACAATTGGATTTCTTAATTAAATAATGAGAACTCGCCAATTTCTCTTTTGCCAGTCATTTTTTTTTTATCATCGTAATATCTTTCCCTCAATTATTCTATTCCTGACTATGGGTAATCAGTGAAATTTTTTCGAAATATTGGATATTTTTATAGCAAAAGCAAAGGAGTTCTTTCGTCTCAAAATCTGAATAATATTCATTACTTAAAGTGGTTCTTTCGATCATTCATCGAAAGGAGACACTTTATTTCTAATTTGAACAATTGAGATGTCAGGAAACAATATTCTTAATTTCTTCATTCGAAGTGAATTCTTAGCCTATTTCTGTATTCTTTCTAGATTCAAAGACTAACCACAAAATCAAAAAGAAAATAGATTCATAAGTTCGATACCTTGTATAAAACTCATGTGTGCAAGAAATATTCGATCGCATGGAGTGTACGAATGGGTTGATTAACAATTCACAGATGAAAAAATGGCAAAAAAGAAAGCATTCACTCCTCTTTTCTATCTTACATCTATAGTATTTTTGCCCTGGTGGGTTTCTTTCTCAGTTAATAAATGTATGGAATCTTGGGTTACTAATTGGTGGAATACTGGGCAATCCGAAATTTTTTTGAATAATATTCAAGAAAAGAGTCTTCTAGAAAAATTCATAGAATTAGAGGAACTCCTCTTCTTGGACGAAATGATCAAGGAATACTCGGAAACACATCTCGAAGAGTTTGGGATAGGAATCCATAAAGAAACGATCCAATTAATCAAGATACAAAATGAGAATCGTATCCATACGATTTTGCACTTCTCGACAAATATAATATGTTTTATTATTCTAAGCGGGTATTCAATTTTGCGTAATGAAAAACTTGTTATTCTTAACTATTGGGCTCAGGAATTCCTATATAACTTAAGTGACACAGTAAAAGCTTTTTCTATTCTTTTATTAACTGATTTATGTATTGGATTCCATTCACCCCACGGTTGGGAATTAATGATTGGCTCTATCTATAAAGATTTTGGATTTGTTCATAATGATCAAATTATATCTGGTCTTGTTTCCACCTTTCCAGTCATTCTCGATACAATTTTTAAATATTGGATTTTCCGTTATTTAAATCGTCTGTCTCCATCACTTGTAGTTATTTATCATTCAATGAATGACTGATAAAGGATCCATTGATATTAATCTAATCCAATTAGAATGCTTGGTACTTTGTAGTTGTACATAAGCAAAGTATTGAAAATCGTATTTACTCTTTCTATTTCTAACCATCGGTAAGATTCATCCTATATTATTCCTAGATTATTCCAGCAAATAGCAGAATCGTGGCTAGGGAACTATACTAGCGACCTACCCAATTTATTGTAGAAATTTTCGCGATTAATGATTGGACCATGCAAACTAGAAATGCTTTTTCTTGGCTAAAGAAACAGATTACTCGATCTATTTCCGTATCGCTCATGATATATATCTTAACTCGGACATCCATTTCAAGTGCATATCCCATTTTTGCACAGCAGGGTTATGAAAATCCACGAGAAGCGACTGGGCGTATTGTATGTGCCAATTGCCATTTAGCTAATAAGCCCGTGGAGATTGAAGTTCCACAAGCGGTACTTCCTGATACTGTATTTGAAGCAGTTGTTCGAATTCCTTATGATATGCAACTGAAACAGGTTCTTGCTAATGGTAAAAAGGGGGGGTTGAATGTGGGGGCTGTTCTTATTTTACCGGAGGGGTTTGAATTAGCTCCGTCCGATCGTATTTCTCCCGAGATGAAAGAAAAGATTGGCAATTTGTCTTTTCAGAGCTATCGCCCCAATAAAAAAAATATTCTTGTGATAGGCCCTGTCCCTGGTAAAAAATATAGTGAAATAACCTTCCCTATTCTTTCCCCGGACCCTGCTACTAAGAAGGATGTTCACTTCTTAAAATATCCTATATACGTAGGCGGGAACAGGGGAAGGGGTCAGATTTATCCCGACGGCAGCAAGAGTAACAATACAGTTTATAATGCTACAGCAGCAGGTATAGTAAGCAAAATCATACGAAAAGAAAAAGGGGGATATGAGATAACCATAACGGATGCGTCGGAGGGACGGCAAGTGGTTGATATTATTCCTCCCGGACCAGAACTTCTTGTTTCCGAGGGTGAATCTATCAAATTTGATCAACCATTAACGAGTAATCCTAATGTAGGCGGATTTGGTCAGGGAGATGCAGAAATAGTACTTCAAGATCCATTACGTGTCCAAGGACTTTTGTTCTTTTTGGCATCTGTTATTTTGGCACAAATCTTTTTGGTTCTTAAAAAGAAACAGTTCGAGAAGGTTCAATTGGCCGAAATGAATTTCTAGATTCGCAGATTTATCGATATCAAGTTCGTAAAAAGAACCAAATTTTTGTTGGCGATTATTTATGATCAAAAAAATGAAATTATGAAAACTCCTTTGTCTTATTTATACTCTTCTTCAAAATCTACATACTATGTGGTACAAGGGATTCCCAGCATCTCGTAGAAAAAGAGTATGTAATGTAGAATTTGAAGAAGAGTATTTTACTTTCATTATTTTGATTTAGTTTTTTTTTTTTAATTGGAGTAGTGTGACTATGTTACTATTGACAGAGTTCACTGCCATAAGACGTATCAATAGTTTTCTATTCTAAATAGAAAGAAAGTCAAATTTGTCTAAATACTAGACATAAGGAAGCGGGGGATAAATGCGGGGAACTAAAAATTCTAGGAGGGATTATTTGTCTTCCTAGTCTTCGACACAAGAAAGGGGTGTAGAAAAATCCTTTTTTCTTGTGTCGAAACGAAAGAGTAATGATTCTTGATCCTGTTTGTTAAAAATTCCTAGTCTTGGTTTCTATTTTTCCAGATGTATCAGAAAATCTTTACATATAATATACGAAGTGGTGGACAAAAAAAAAAAGAGAGGAAGTTTTATTAATTAAATAAAACCTTTTCAATCAACTTATCTTATACAAAATTTTATGATGAAATATGAAAACAATAAAAAAGAAATAGAGTAATGTAATAGAGAGAGTAAGGTTCTACATTAGATTAGTATAGAAAGGATTTGCACGATATCTAATATATTATAGCAGCCAAAAAATTGAGTGATTCCTTCTTTCTTCCAACTTTGAAAGTACCGATAAATACTATCATAGAAAAAGAAGAGGTGGTCTGAATAAATCAATGAAGTTAATTTTTCAAAAACATGATCAGAAAAATGAGAAAAATGGAGTTTTTGAAAAGAAAAATAAATCCATTTTATCATTTAGACGAAAAAAATCTTATGATTCTTAAGAACTCAACGGGCCCTTCCCCTTCGAATCAAACAAACAAAGAAGGGAATCCCGTTGAGTTCTTACGCTTTCATGTTGACAACTCAAATCATTCGATTACTACAGGGATGAACCCAATCCGGAATATGAACCATAAAAGAAAATACCTATTAAACCGATTACAAGAATACCAGCTACAGTACCTATTATCCAAAGAGGAATCCTTCCAGTAGTATCGGCCATTTACCCCACTTCCCTCCAGATTTCATCAAGTGGTCATGCTAGAGACATAAACAGTCATGGATAATTAAATTATGAGATCCTTCCGAATGAGCTAAGAGAATCTTATTTATTCTCTTTCGTTTTTTTAATTGAAGAAATAATTGGAAAATAAAACAGCAAGTACAAAAATGAGTAATAACCCCCAGTAGAGACTGGTACGATTCAATTCAACATTTTGTTCGTTCGGGTTTGATTGTGTCGTAGCTCTATAATTCGGATTAAGTTTATCGTTGGATGAACTGCATTGCTGATATTGATCCCAAAAAAAAGACGGTAGGTACAGCTAGGCCGTGAACAGCCAACCATCGTACTGTAAAAATTGGATAGGTTCGATCTATAGTCATTAGGGCCTCCTAAAACGATCTACTAAATTCATCGAGTTGTTCCAAAGGATCAAAACGGCCAGTTATTAATGGAATTCCTTGTCGGCTCTCTGTAAAATACTCGTTTGGCCGAGGGCTTCCAAACACATCATAAGCTAAACCGGTGCT
>JAQGDG010000247.1:127500-130000 GCA_029844215.1 Przewalskia tangutica | reverse complement strand
ATGGAGAATTTCTTATCATCTTAAATTCAGGTGATTGGATTTATACCAACGGAAACCATAAACTTCATACACAATAGAGGGATATGATAGAGTTTTTTTTTAATAATGAATGGAGTTCCTTTTTCCATCCTATCCCATTCACCGGTACTGATCATTGATACTGTAAAAGTAGTTTTCTTGCTTTTGTGCCAGCTCATGATCTAAACGAGTCGCACATACACCCTAGTACATGTTCCTCGACGCTGAGGGCACCCCCGAAGAGCGGGGGATTTCGTGACATTTCTGATTGGCTGTCTTGTATTTCTAATAAGTTGTTTAATAGTTGGCATGTTGAATCGTATACATAATATGTATGATGGATTGGTTTAGATTGATCCTAACCGAATGATGATGAATTACTTCTATTTAATAGAATATTCAATTCGAAGATAAAATATCAAATCACAGATTTGCGCGAAATCCATGTTATTTTCATTCAACCGCTACAAGATCAACAATTCCATAAGCTTGGGCTTCTGTTGCTGACATAAAAGCATCTCTTTCCATATCTTCGGATACAACCCATAAGGGTTTGCCCGTTCTTTGTACATAAACCCTTGTGAGGGTTTCACGCAGTTTCAGCAGTTCTTCCGCTTCCAGGACAAATTCGCCTACTTGTGCCTCATAATAACCACTAGCAGGTTGATGCATCATTACCCTGATGGATGATATAACAAAATAAAAGCTTCCCCTATCTCGCATGATAAAGCAAAGAGAAAGGAAAGATAAAGAATAGAAAAAAGATAGAATTGAACAACCGTACAGGCATCTTTTGTGCATACGGCTCTACAAGAAAATTTACCCCCTCTTTTCTATTGACTATTGAAGAAAGAGAAAAATAGAATCTACCAGACTCAGATGGGTAAATGATCAAATTGCCATCCTTCCTTTCGGAGGAGTTAAAAAATACTATGATGGCTCCGTTGCTTTATATGTTTATTTTTTATTTTTTTTTGTCTGTGATTCAGCAATCCCAAAGTTTCTTTTTAATCCGATCAAATAAGGAAAAAATCGTTTTTTTTTTTCGTACTCTTTCATAACATAAATATTGTTAAGAACTCTCCGGCATGAAAACAAAAAGTTTGTGACGCTGAACTGAACTCCCGATAGATAAGAGAAAATCGGAAATACCCCTTATCTCATACTACTCTCTCGATACAGAATCTAATGTTTTGAAAAAAAAAAAACAATACAAAAATTTCTCATATCGAATTCAAAGTGCCATGCTATTATTACTTAGTATTCATATGGCGAAGGCATAGTCTTCCTTTTTCTCTCAAATAAAAACCTCATTGGCGCCAAGCGTGAGGGAATGCTAGACGTTTGGTAATTTCTCCTCCGACCAGGATAAAAGATCCCATTGAAGCGGCTAATCCCATGCATACTGTATGGACATCTGGTCGCACAAATCGCATAGTATCATAAATAGCGATCCCAGGTATTACCCAGCCCCCAGGAGAGTTTATAAACAAATACAGCTCTTTGGTCTCATCCTCGATACTGAGATATACCATAAGACCAATAAGTTGATTCGAAACCTCGCTATTAATCCCTTGGCCTAAAAAAAGTAATCTTTCTCGATAAAGTCGGTTGATTAGGGTAAAATTGTATCCCTTAGGAACCGTACATGCGCCTTTTGATGCATACGGTTCAAAAAAATTGTGAATCAATGTATAGATTCCAGTCCTCTTTCTTTTTTTCGAGAAAGGTTCTTTCTTACTTCTAACGAAAGGGCTTTTCTTCGATTTTTCAATAAAGACGAGTTTTGACTCCTTTTTTATATTTTCGATTATAAAATTAGAAGTTATAAGAAGGGGTCATTAAACTTATCGAATTAACTTCTCATTGATGTATTCTTTCATCGAGATTTAATCCAAACCGCGATGGTATTTTCTTGTTCCTGAATGGGTCTGTTTCATCTTTTTAGGTTTATGCTCTACTCCGGGTAAAGATCCGCCCGATTTGGATTTGTACATATAGGACAAATGCTTCCATTACCATTTCTTTTTGTATTTCTTTTTTTTTTTTTCAATTCATTTTATACAAGTATTTATTAGAGTTGAGATAACTTTGCTTGACAATTAGGATCTCTTTACAAAGAAAAAATAGGAATAGCAATCATAGATATCTTACCAATCCAATTGGGTTTTTTCTAAACGGAGCCTGGATACTTCATTTTTTTAGTCCAACCAAGCCAACCATAAATTATTATAATTGAATTATTCTAATTGATAATAGTAATATGAATCCCCTCAAAAATGGATCTAATTGCACCTCACGCTCCAAATTTTTGATGATTCAATTTATCTTTCTTGGGCGAAACGGGGGATATCTCGATCGGGGGAGAGAACGGGGAAATACCATATGACCCAATATATCTGACAAGTCGCACTATACGTCAACCCAAGATGCATCTTCCTCTCCAGGACTTCGGAAAGGAACTTTTGGAACACCAATAGGC
>JAQGDG010000247.1:117500-122500 GCA_029844215.1 Przewalskia tangutica | reverse complement strand
TTGTAAAAACGGAATTCTTTGTTTTGTAATGGATAGTTGAAACTCCGTAAAAAAGAATTCAGTAAAATTTTTCTTACATTGAACCATTCCTATATCATATATGTGTATGTGTAAATATGGGTACCATATGTATATTTTATATGGATATATGGATTCATTTGGTTCTTTTTATTCTTGCTCGAGCTGGATGATTAAAAATTATCATGTCCAGTTCCCTAGGGGGATGGATCTATAAGAATTCACCTATCCTAATAACAAAAAAACCTGACTTGAATGATCCTGTATTAAGAGCTAAATTGGCTAAAGGTATGGGTCATAATTATTATGGAGAGCCCGCATGGCCTAATGATCTTTTATATATTTTTCCAGTAGTAATTCTAGGTACTATTGCATGTAATGTAGGCTTAGCCGTTTTAGAACCATCAATGATTGGTGAACCGGCGGATCCATTTGCAACCCCTTTGGAAATATTACCTGAATGGTATTTCTTTCCTGTATTTCAAATACTTCGTACAGTGCCCAATAAATTATTGGGGGTTCTTTTAATGGTTTCAGTACCTGCGGGATTATTAACAGTACCTTTTTTGGAGAATGTTAATAAATTCCAAAATCCATTTCGCCGTCCAGTAGCGACGACTGTCTTTTTGATTGGTACCGCAGTCGCCCTTTGGTTGGGCATTGGTGCAACATTACCTATTGATAAATCCCTAACTTTAGGTCTTTTTTAAATTTTTTTAATTGATTCAATTGTGAAATAACACGACATGTGTATCTAGGGAATAGTTTATTCAAAGCGAATTCTCCCTAGATACATCTATTAAATTTAATTCTTAATTTATTTCGAATATATGATATATTAATTGTGCTAAAGATTTTCAATCTATTTTCACTAAGTAAGTCCAATAGATTTAAAACTTATTTTTTGCTAAATTAATTACGAAATACTTTTCTAAAATGCCCAATATCTGTTTTATATCTTCGCTACGAAAATGTTCAATTTTCATAAGATCTTCTTGGCTGTTATTCAAAAGGTCCAATAATGTATATATATTGGACATTTTGAGGCAATTATAGATCCTGGAAGGCAATTCTGATTGGTCAATAAAAATCGATTTCAATGCTATTTTTTTGTTGTTTTTTATGAGTTTAGCCAATTTATCATGAAAGGTAAAAGGGGATAAAGGAATCGTGTGTTGATTGTCCTGTAAATATAAGTTGTCTTCCTCCATATGTAAAAAGGGAATAAATAAATCAATTAAATTTCGGGATGCTTCATGAAGTGCTTCTTTCGGAGTTAAACTTCCATTTGTCCATATTTCGACAAAAAGTATCTCTTGTTTTTCATTCCCATTCCCATAAGAATGAATACTATGATTCGCGTTTCGAACAGGCATAAATACAGCATCTATAGGATAACTTCCATCTTGAAAGTTTTGTATATATTTTATAAGATATCCACGATTTCTCTCTATTTGTAATCCAATACAAAAATAAATTGGTTCCGTTAAACTAGCTATATGTTGTGTATTATCAACGATTTCTACATAAGGCGGCAAGATGATATCTTGAGCAGTTACATATCCAGGACCCTTGACACAAATAGACGCCTCAGAAGTTCCATATAGATTACTTCTCAATACAATTTCTTTCAAATTCATTAAAATTTCATGTACCGACTCTTGAATGCCCGTTATGGTAGAATATTCATGTGGTACTTTCTCAGATTTTACACGTGTGATACATGTTCCTTCTATTTCTCCAAGTAAAGCTCTTCGCATCGCAATGCCTATTGTGTCGGCTTGGCCTTTCATAAGTGGAGACAGAATAAAGCGTCCATAATAAAGGCGTTTACTGTCTGTTCTTGATTCAACACACTTCCACTGTAGTGTCCGAGTAGATACTGTTACTTTCTCTCGAACCATAGTACTATTATTTGATTAGATCATCGAATCTTTTATTTCTCTTGAGATTTCTTCAATGTTCAGTTCTACACACGTCTTTTTTTCGGAGGTCTACAGCCATTATGTGGCATAGGGGTTACATCCCGTACGAAAGTTAATAGTATACCACTTCGACGAATAGCTCGTAATGCTGCATCTCTTCCGAGACCGGGACCTTTTATCATGACTTCTGCTCGTTGCATACCTTGATCCACTACTGTACGGATAGCGTTTGCTGCTGCGGTTTGAGCAGCAAACGGTGTTCCTCTTCTCGTACCTTTGAATCCAGAAGTACCAGCGGAGGACCAAGAAACTACTCGACCCCGTACATCTGTAACAGTGACAATGGTATTATTGAAACTTGCTTGAACATGAATAACTCCCTTTGGTATTCTACGTGCACCCTTACGTGAACCAATACGTCCATTCCTACGCGAACTAATTTTCGGTATAGCTTTTGCCATATTTTATCATCTCGTAAATATGAGTCAGAGATATATGGATATATCCATTTCATGTCAAAACAGATTCTTTATTTGTACATCAGCTCTTCTGGCAAGTCTGATTATCCCTGTCTTTGTTTATGTCTCGGGTTGGAACAAATTACTATAATTCGTCCCCGCCTACGGATTAGTCGACATTTTTCACAAATTTTACGAACGGAAGCTCTTATTTTCATATTTATCATTCCTTACCTTAATTCTGAATCTATTTCTTGGAAGAAAATAAGTTTCTTGAAATTTTTCATCTCTAATTGTATTCCCACGAAAGGAATGGTGAAGTTGAAAAACTAATCCTTCAAATCTTTGTTGTGGAGTCGATAAATTATACGCCCTTTCGTTGAATCATAAGGACTTACTTCAATTTTTACTCTATCTCCTGGCAGTATCCGTATAAAACTATGTCGGATCTTTCCTGAAACAGAATTGAGAATCAGATCTAAACGAACCCGGAACAGACCGTTGGGAAGCGATTCAGTAATTAAAGCTTCATGACTCCATTTTGGTTCTTAAAGTTCCCTTGAGGTATCAACTAATGAGAAAGATATTAGACAACCCCCCCTTTTTTCTTTTTCACAAATAGGAAGTTTCGAATCCAATTTTGCTATTATAAAGGATTACCAGATATAACACAAAATTTCTCCACCTATTCCTTCTAGTCGAGCCTCTCGGTCTGTCATTATACCTCGAGAAGTAGAAAGAATTACAATTCCCATTCCACCTAAAATTCGCGGAATTCGTTGATAATTAGAATAGATTCGTAGACCAGGTCGACTGATTCGTTTTAAATTTAAAATATTTCTATAGGGTCTTTTCTTATTCCTTCTATGTCGCAGGGTTAAAACCAAAAAATATTTGTTGTTTTCTTGATGTTTTCTCACGTTTTCGATAAAACCCTCTCGTAAAAGTATTTGAACAATATTTTCGGTAATATTAGTAGATGCTATTCGAACCGCCCTTTTTCGATCCATATCGGCATTTCGTATAGAAGTTATTATTTCAGCAATAGTGTCCCTACCCATGATGAACTAAAATTATTGGGGTCTCCAAATTTGATATAATCAACGTGTTTTTTACTTATTTATTTTTGAATATGATATGGATTATTAAAGATATATGCGTGAGACACAATCTACTAATTAATCTATTTCTTTCAAATACCCCACTAGAAACAGATCACAATTTCATTTTATAATACCTCGGGAGCTAATGAAACTATTTTAGTAAAATTTAATTCTCTCAATTCCCGGGCGATTGCACCAAAAATTCTAGTTCCTTTTGGATTTCCTTCTTGATCAATAACAACTGCAGCATTGTCATCATATCGTATTATCATCCCGTTGTCACGTTTGAGTTCTTTACAGGTACGCACAATTACAGCTCTGACTATTTCTGATCTTTCTAGGGGCATATTTGGTACTGCTTCTTTGATCACAGCAACAATAACGTCACCAATATGAGCATATCGACGATTGCTAGCTCCTATGATTCGAATACACATCAATTCTCGAGCCCCGCTGTTATCCGCTACATTTAAATGGGTCTGAGGTTGAATCATTTTTTTAATCCGTTCTTTGAATGCAAAGGGCGAAGAAAAAAAAAAAAAAGAAATATTTTTGTCCAAAAAAAAAAAGAAACATGCGGTTTTGTTTCATATCTAAGAGCCCTTTCTACATTTTTTTCTATTACATTACGAAATAATGAATTGAGTTCGTATAGGCATTTTGGATGCTGCTAGTGAAATAGCCCTTCTGGCTATATTTTCTGTTACTCCACCCATTTCATAAAGTATTCGACCCGGTTTAACAACAGCTACCCAATATTCAGGGGATCCTTTTCCTGAACCCATACGTGTTTCTGCGGGTCTTAGTGTAACTGGTTTGTCTGGAAATATACGTACCCATATTTTTCCACCACGACGTGCATTTCGTGTCATTGCTCGTCGGCCTGCTTCTATTTGTCTAGATGTAATCCAAGCAGGTTCAAGTGCCTGAAGAGCATATTTACCGAAAGAAATATGATTACCTCGATAAGATATTCCCTTCATTCTTCCTCTATGTTGTTTACGGAATCTGGTTCTTTTGGGGTTATAGTTGATGGTTGTTTCTGAATTCCATCTCTACTACAGAACCGGACGTGAGAGTTTCTTCTCATCCAGCTCCTCGCGAATAAAAGGATTCCAAAAAATTTAATTTGAATTAAGCTAGAATAGTAAATCTTAAGTTAAGATATATATATGTATTTACTGAGTAATACCTTGAACGTGGGATTCTTTGAGATTTCATTCAATCTATTAGTAATTTGTATATCTTGTTTGAATAGATAACTAAACTTTTTAGTTTTAGAAATAAAAAAAAATTGTATTATTATACGAAATCCTTATTTTGTCCTTTGTTGTATTGTCCTAATTTTTACAATAAAAAAGTTTTCGCGGGCGAATATTTACTCTTTCAATCCCTATTTCATTTGTAGGGTTAACTCGTGACTTCTCAGATCTCAGAATACATGAATTAATCTCTGGTTCGTTCCGCCATCCCGACCAGTGAATCATTAAGATTCC
>JAQGDG010000247.1:62500-90000 GCA_029844215.1 Przewalskia tangutica | reverse complement strand
ACGGGGAATCCAGAAAATTTTAAATTGCAACTGCTTGATAAAAAAAATGAAAATAAAGACCTCTTCTGGTTTCAAAAACCTCTTGTGAGTCTTCTTTTCGATTATAATCGATGGAATCGACCATTTCGCTACATAAAGAATAATCGATTTGAACAAGCCGTAAGAACTGAAATGTCACAATATTTTTTGACACATGTAAAAGTGATGGAAAACAAAGAATATCTTTTACATACCCCCCAAGTTTATCAACTTTTTGGAAAATGATAAAAGGAAGGCTACCCTTATTGTCACTCCAAAAAACCCTCCCTAATGAACTGGACAATCAGTGGGTTTCTACCAACAAAGAAAAAAATAATAATCTGAATAAGGAATTTTTAAATCGACTTGAAGTTCTAGACTTTGATTCAAAAAGTCGAACTTAAGTAATAAACTAATAAAAAGACTGAAACATAAGCTAAATACAAGAAAAGATAAGAAGAGATGCGTCCGCCCCCTATATATTTGATACCTTCTCCTACAATGAAACTAACAACCCCAACCCCGTTAGTCATCCCATCAATTACTCGTCGATCAAAAAAATGAGTAAATTCAGCTAATCCTCTTATCCCACCAACAAAGAATCTTGTATAAAAAGCATCTATGTAAGCACGATTATATGACCAATCATATATGCCATTGATAATTTTGTCCCACAGAATTCTCTTAGGGCCCTTTTTAACAAAAGAATTAATTAACTCAAAATTTTTTAAAGAAGAATAAATGGGTTTATATAAAAAGGATGCTATAAATATTCCGAAATAAGCTATACTGACTGAAAGAACTGCATCCTTTAAAAATTCATTCCAATCCATCGAATTATTCGACTTTTGATGCAAAAGATTTATAGATGGAGCTAACCATTTCGATAATATATCCAAATTCACTCCCTCTTGGTTGAAAGGAATTCCTATAGATCCAACAAACAAAGTAAAGAGTCCTAATACAAATATTGGGAATAGCATAGTATTGTCCGATTCATAAGGATAGGAATAAACCATTTTATGCTCAAAATGAGCAATAGTCATAAAAGGTCGTGTCATCTTTCTTCCATTTTTTTGAATTGGATATTTAGTTTTAAAAAAAAAATGAGTACTTTCATTATTATTCATTGGTAATAAACAAGAGTTTTTCTTAACTCCCCTTTTACCCCATAGAGATATTGAATAGAAAGGGGTTTTTTGTTTCCCACCATAATTTTGAAAATGAACGTTTAAATGCCCTTCAAAAGTAAGTAAATAGATCCGAAACATATAAAATGCGGTTAATCCCGCCGTGGCCCAAGCTATTATTGCGAAAATTGGCGAATACAACCAACTATCATTAAGAATTTCATCTTTGGACCAAAAACAAGCAAGAGGTGGAATACCACAAAGAGAAAGTGTACCTAATAAAAATGTGATTTGGGTAATTGGTACATGTTTTCTTAAACCTCCCATAAGACCCATATTCTGGCTTTTAGCTGGAGAATATCCGACAATAGTTTCCATTGAATGAATAATGGATCCGGATCCTAAAAATAATAACGCTTTGGAATAAGCATGAGTAATCAAATGAAATAAAGCGATTCGATAAGACCCCATACCTAGAGCTAACATCATATAACCCAATTGAGACATTGTGGAATAGGCTAAACCTCTCTTAATGTCTTTTTGAGCAAGAGCTAAAGTAGCTCCTAATAATACTGTTATTATTCCTATAACCGAGATAAAATCCATTATGTAAGGTATAACTCTGAAAAGAGGAAGAAGCCGAGCTACAAGAAAAATTCCCGCCGCTACCATAGTAGCAGCATGTATAAGAGCCGAAATAGGAGTAGGCCCCTCCATGGCATCAGGTAACCATACATGAAGAGGGAATTGGGCGGATTTAGCAACTGCACCGGCAAATAAGAGAACAGCGCATAAAGTAACAAATAAAAAATTAACCTCATTATTAGAACTCAAGTTATTGAATATTTCGAATAAATCCCTAAATTCGAAACTCCCTGTTATCCAATAAAAACCTAAAATTCCTAATAATAAACCAAAATCCCCTACACGATTAGTTACAAACGCTTTTTGACAAGCATTTGCCGCAACAGGTCGTGTAAACCAAAATCCTATTAATAGATAGGAACACAGCCCAACCAATTCCCAAAAAATATAAATTTGTATCAAATTCGAACTAGTAACTAATCCCAACATGGAAGTACTAAAAAACTCATATAAGCAAAAAATCTCAAATAGCCTTGATCATGAGCCATATAATTATCACTATAAATAAGAACCATAATTCCAACAGTAGTGATTAATATTGACATAATAGAAGTAAGTGGGTCGATCAAGTATCCGAAGTCTAAAGAAAAATCATTATTGATGATCCAAGACCATACATATTGATAAAAAGAACTGCTATTTATTTGCTGAATAGACAGGTAGATTGAAAAAATCATGACTATGCTTAACAATAAAACACTCTGAAAAGCCCACATACGGCGAAAACTTTTTGTTGCCGTTGGAAAAAGAATAAGTCCCGCTCCTATTAACATAGGGACTGGAAGTGGAATGAAAGGTATGATCCACGCATATTCATATGTCTGTTCCATAAAAAAGTTTTTAATTCTTAATTAATTGTTTCCGATTCACCGGATCTTACCTCTTTTGAAAGGAGTCAATAAAAAGTAAAAATATGGACTAACTTAAACTAATTTAAAACTTAAATCGAATTTTATATTCTTACTTATTCTGAGTCTTTGCTAAATACTTCAACTATTGAAATCAAGAAGTTACAATTGGTCAAATGATATGAAAGGGATTAATTACTAGTCTCCTTTGAAATAGGCCTATTTTTTCTCCAAGTTTTAGCAGTGAATCGAACGGGGATTAAAGTTTTTCATTTCCTGAAGTAAAAATGTGGTTCTTATCTTTAAACCTCTCGAGGTATTTTATTGCATGTAAATGAAATGTGGAACACTAAATAGAAATCGAGTATTTTTTAGTTCAACTAATTTCATTTCTACAGAACAGCCTATTATAAAATTCTATAGGTATAGGTTTTTTGAATAAAAAAGAATGTGAAATAAAGATACCAGTCAATAGAGAACCTTTTCTTTTTTACGATTCTTAATTTTTTATGGAATAGAAAAACTTGAAAAAAAAAACAAACATATTGGACTTCTTTTTTTATTTCCAGTATTATGCAATTTTCACATATCTTTTGCCTATCTCGATAATGTTTTATTTGAGGAGGACACTATTAGCTCGAAAATAAATAGTAGTAAAAATAATTCGTTTTGAACAATAGATGTCTTTCACATCCAGCTATAACAATGAGTAATTTTTTAATTTATAAATGGCAGTTCCAAAAAAACGCACTTCGACATCAAAAAAGCGTATTCGTAAAAATATTTGGAAGGGAAGGGATATTGGGTAGCATTAAAGGCTTTTTCATTAGCGAAATCTCTTTCTACCGGGAATTCAAAAAGTTTTTTTGTACGCCAAACAAAAATAAATAAGTAATAAAGCGTTAGAATAATTTGAATCAACTTGAATAATTTAACGATTTCCCTTTCATATTTGATATTGATTAGCTCACCAATCAATACGTAATAGAACTCTCTTCGCTTTTATGATTGATATATAAAATAATTGAATTAGGAAATCCTCTATTTACTGAATAATAACTTTTTTGTTGACAAAAGAATAAAGATCATTTCTATTCCAAGGTGGGGAGTTTTATTTTCCCCATCGACCTATTTGCAGAATTGAATTCTGCAAAATTATATATTTCCATATCTATAGAAGAACGTATATAAAAATCCTTAGTGAAAGTTAAGAACTCATCGAAACTAATTGATTCTATTTTGAAACCTTTTTATTTTCTCTGAATTATTATATAGACCCCCATGTATATCTTGCCCTTAACCCAATAGATAAAATTGCTTAATGAAATTCTGTATGACTAATTGTCAATTTTGAGTGATGCAAAATAGGTTTTTTTTCTTTCTATTTTGTCTTCAAAATCCATTTTTTGTTTTAGATTTATAAAATAAAATAAAAAGGAAATAGCTGATTAAACAATGAAAACAAAAACATTTTGAACTCTATTCCTTAATTGAGTATAGAACGGTTTATTTACAAGAGTTCAATTCGAGGAAAGCATAAAATATAGGAAAGCCCCAGGTTAAATAAAAACTAAGACTCTAAACTAAAATAAAAATAATGAACCTTCAACTTCAAATTCCTATTTGAACAACTTGTTATTGTTAGTGATCCATTTGAATCATTACTAAACTAAAATAGCTTCCTCAATCTCGACGATTGCTTATTCATAGACTATTATGAGTTCAAGACAGGCCGCTATGGTGAAATCGGTAGACACGCTGCTCTTAGGAAGCAGTGCTAATGCATCTCGGTTCGAGTCCGAGTGGCGGCATACCGTCTTATAAAAAGGATAAATAGATCTTATAATGAATTCAATTCCCGATTTACATTTTAGAATTATGTAATTAAGGGACTCTTCTTTTTTAATATTTTTTATGATATTTTCAACCTTAGAGCATATATTAACTCACATTTCCTTTTCGATCGTTTCAATTGTAATTACAATTCATTTGATAACCTTTTTAGTCGACGAAATCGTAAAACTATATGATTCGTCAGAAAAGGGCATAATAGTTACTTTTTTCTGTATAACAGGATTATTAGTTACTCGTTGGATTTCTTCGGGACATTTCCCACTAAGCGATTTATATGAATCATTAATTTTCCTTTCATGGAGTTTCTCCCTTATTCATATAATTCCGTATTTAAAAAAAAATGTTTTAATTTTAAGTAAAATAACCGGCCCAAGTGCTATTTTTACCCAAGGCTTTGCTACTTCAGGTATTTTAACTGAAATACACCAATCTGGAATATTAGTACCTGCTCTTCAATCCGAGTGGTTAATAATGCACGTAAGTATGATGATATTGGGCTATGCAGCCCTTTTATGTGGATCGTTATTATCAGTAGCACTTCTAGTGATTACATTTCGAAAAAACAGAAAGCTTTTTTATAAGAGCAATGGTTTTGTAAACGAGTCATTTTTCTTGGGTGAAAATGTTTTAGAAAATACTTCTTTTTTTTCTGCTAAAAATTATTACAGGTCCCAATTGGTTCAACAATTGGATTATTGGAGTTATCGGGTTATTAGTTTAGGATTTACTTTTTTAACCATAGGAATCCTTTCGGGAGCGGTGTGGGCTAATGAAGCGTGGGGGTCGTATTGGAATTGGGACCCAAAAGAAACTTGGGCATTTATTACTTGGATCGTATTTGCAATTTATTTACATACTCGAACAAATAGAAATTTGAGGGGTGCAAATTCTGCAATTGTGGCGGCTATAGGCTTTCTTATAATTTGGATATGCTATTTTGGGGTCAATCTATTAGGAATAGGGTTACATAGTTATGGTTCTTTTCCATCAACATTTAATTGAATTCAAGACAAGTTATTACAAATACAAGAGCGGGCGGCGCATTGTATGAATCAGCGTGCGGACCGTGTGAATCAAATATTTATTGTATTGATGATTCACACGGTTTTCTACCATATGTAGTTCAATTTCATTGTTTTTCCTTAACTTAATAGTTAAGAAAAGAAAAAAAGAAGACTTTTTTTTATTGTCCAAGAATGTTTTTAAAAACAAACATAGGTTTTTTTATTTCAGTTATCCAAATTATCTATAAAAAAAATTAGATAGAATAACTTCGACCTTATCAACTGCTAATGAAAGAACGAAATCCGGATATATACCAATACCTATTACGGGTAAAAAGATGGAGATCGAAAGAAATAACTCTCGCGGTCCAGAATCAAAAAAAGAATCCTTCGGGGCATTAAATAGCTTGTATCCATAGAACATCTGGCGTGACATAGATAATGAATAAATAGGAGTTAATATCATTCCAATTGCCATTACAAAAGTAATTAGTATTTTTGGAATTAAAAGATATTTTTGGCCGGTAATTATTCCAAAAAATACTATCAATTCGGCAACAAAACCACTCATACCCGGTAATGCATGGAAGCCATCGAAAAGCTACTGAACATCGTGAACATTTTTGGCATTGGAATAGCTATTCCACCCATTTCGTCAAGATAAACAAGGCGGGTTCTATCATAAGTCGTTCCCGCCAAGAAAAAAAGTGCAGCACCAATAAATCCATGAGAGATTATTTGTAAAAGGGCTCCATTAAGTCCCGTATCGGTTAGAGAACTAATTCCTATAATTATGAAACCCATATGAGAGACAGAGGAATAGGCTATTCTTTTTTTTAAATTCCGTTGGCCAAGAGATGTTGAAGCTGCATAGATTATTTGTATTGTACCTATTATCATCAACCAAGGAGAAAATATAGAATGGGCGTGCGGTAATAATTCCATATTGATTCGAATTAATCCATACGCTCCCATTTTTAATAAGATTCCGGCTAGAAGCATACAAGTACTGTAATGTGCTTCTCCATGGGTATCTGGTAACCATGTGTGTAGAGGGATAATGGGCAATTTGACAGCAAAAGCAATAAAAAATCCAATATAGAAGATTATTTCTAAAACCACAGGATATGACTGATTAACTAATGTTTCAAAATTCAATGTTGGTTCATTCGAACCATATAAAGCAACACCCAAAACTCCCATTAAGAGAAAAACAGAACCCCCCGCCGTGTACAAAATAAATTTTGTAGCTGAGTACAGACGTTTCTTTCCTCCCCACATGGCTAGAAGTAGATAAACAGGAATTAATTCTAACTCCCACATGATGAAAAAAAGTAAAAGGTCCCGGGATGAAAATGATCCAATTTGACCACTGTACATTGCTAACATGAGAAAATGGAATAATCGAGAATCTCGAGTAACTGGCCAAGCCGCTAAAGTCGCTAAAGTAGTGATAAATCCTGTTAATAAAATGGGTCCTATAGAAAGTCCATCTATTCCTAATCTCCAATGGAAATCAAAAAAATCGATCCATTTATAATCCTCCACTAGTTGGATTAATGGATCATCCGATTGGAAATGATAACAAAATGCATAAGTCGTTAGAAGGAGTTCTAAAATACATATACATATGGTATACCACCTAATTACCCTATTTCCTTTATGGGGAAGAAAGAAAATTAAGGAACCCGCAAATATCGGAAAAACAACAATTATTGTTAACCAAGGAAAATAATTCGTAGTAAAGACAAGATACACTTGGACCAAAAAAACCCGTGCTCAAAATATTTTGATTTTCGAGCACAGGTTTGTCGGTAAAAAAATAAAATGGATTCAAGTAGAGTTTTCTCGAACGTATCAATAAGCTAGACCCATACTGCGAGTTGTTTCATGCCATAAATAAACTCGGACACTCAAGAAATCGGTTGGACAGGCGGATTCACATCTCTTACAACCAACACAGTCCTCTGTTCGTGGAGCAGAAGCAATTTGTTTAGCCTTACAACCGTCCCAAGGTATCATTTCTAATACATCGGTGGGGCAGGCTCGGACACATTGAGTACATCCTATACACGTATCATAAATCTTTACTGAATGTGACATTTGGTCTATACGTTTTTGAATGTTATAAATTTTCGATCTAGTAAACTTAGAAACGAATCATATATTTAGATACCAGATGAATCAATGAGTTATCATAATTTTCTAATCAACCACCTTCTGGATTGGTTTATGAGATATGAGAGAGGCCAAAATACTTTGATTTCTTATGTTTTGCATTGCAAACAAGATCATACCTTACATAGCAAACATGCTAATTAAAATCGATTTATCAATATTAGAATCTAGATGATTAATACTAATTATTCAACAAATTTGATTGGTTGATACGAGTTGATTTTCTGTTACGGTAAATTGATGAAACAATAGCCAGTCCAATGGCTGCTTCAGCGGCTGCAATAGCTATAACAAAAATTGAGAAAATGTCTCCTTTTAATTGACGATTATCAAAAAATAAGAAAATGTTACAAAATTGATATTAACCGCATTCAATATAAGTTCAAGACACATAAGGGCTCTAACCATATTTCGACTTGTGATCAATCCGTAGATACCGATAGAAAATAAATAGGCACTCAAAACAAGTACATGTTCGAGAATCATTAAACAACTCCTCATCAATCTCGACGCCTTTCAATATGAACAACAATTCAACCAATTTAATTGACTAGTATATAACAAGTATGGAACAAAGAAATACATTGGTACTAGATTGACCTAACGTCTTTCTATTTATACAGCCGGAATTCAAATAGAATTGAAGGAAAATGAATGTGATAAGACAGAACAAAATTCTATTTGAATTCCAAGTTTTAATAGAAATTTTTTATTGACGAGCTACAGCAATTGCACCTATTAAAGCAACTAAAAGGATTATTGAAATCAGTTCAAATGGAAGAAAAAAATCTGTTGATAAACGAATTCCAATTTGTTGACTATTACTTATAAAATCTTGCTCTATAATCTGGTTTGATCTTGTAGTCCAAATAACCCCGTACCATGACGTATCTAAAATAGTAGTAATTAGTGAAATAAAAAGACTTATACAAACCATAGAAGTAATTCCATCTCCTACGGTCCAAAGATGAAAATCTTTGTAATATTCTGAACCATTCATGAACATCACAGCAAAAATGATTAAAACATTTATAGCTCCTACGTAAATAAGTAGCTGCGCAGCAGCTACAAAATAGGAGTTAGATAGAATATAGAATAACGATGTACAAACAAGAACCAATCCCAAGGAAAAGGCAGAATAAATTGGATTGGGAAGTAATACCACCCCTAGACCCCCTAATATAAGACCCGATCCTAGAAAGACTAAAAGAAAATCATGTATTGGTTCAGATAAATCCATTTTTATAAAAAATCAAAAACGAAGAATTTCATGACTTTATTGACCTGACCAGGAAAAAAGAAGTTTTTATATTTTTTATGATACTTCTTAATTGTTAATTGAATGAAATCGTAATGGGTATGAATTGACGTAGATGCTTTTATTTTATTGGACCACTATCAATTCTTTATTCGTCGAAAGAGTAGTTTAAACCCATCTATTTTTGATATCATTTATCTACTTTGAAACCATTACTATTATTATAACTATAATATAGAAATCGTTATAGAAATAGGTTTTGTTTTCAATCTAAATTAAGCTAGGAGTCTCATTAACCAACCCCTAATTTGAATTGACCAAGCACAAATCTCATTCTTTTAGATCCGAACTAAGCCTTCGTAATTCGGAATTTTTTTCGAATCTAATTAAGGGTTTAGTCATTTTTTATTTGAGGTAAATTCGAAATTGTTCGAATTGTGTAATCATCAATTACTGACATTGGTAAGCGACCCAAAGCGATTTGATTATAATTCAATTCGTGACGATCATAAGTAGAAAGTTCATATTCTTCGGTCATTGATAAACAATTTGTTGGGCAATACTCAACGCAATTACCACAAAATATACAGATTCCAAAATCAATACTGTAATTAAGCAATCGTTTCTTTCGAATATCCGTTTCCAACTTCCAATCAACAACGGGTAAATCAATAGGACATACACGCACACATACTTCACAAGCAATGCATTTATCAAATTCAAAGTGTATTCGGCCTCGGAAACGTTCAGATGTGATCAATTTTTCATAGGGGTATTGAATAGTTACAGGTAAACGATTTGCGTGGGACAGGGTAATCATGAAACCTTGGCCGATGTATCTGGCGGCTCGTATTGTTTGTTGACCATAATTTATGAATTCGGTTATCATAGGGAGCATATTTAGGAATATCTATAAAAATATTTTATGCTTGTTTCTTTCTCTTGTTTGAGACAAGTCGTGAATCTATAATATTGTGGTCTTTTACAGTGAAAGAAGTTGGGACGAAGTTGTCAATAATAGATTACCTAGAGAAATAGGTAAAAGAAATTTCCACCCAAGATTTAATAGTTGGTCCATTCTTAGCCTCGGTAAAGTCCATCTTGTTGCAATAGGAATGAACAAAAACAAATAAGTTTTGGCTAATGTGATAAAGATACCCATTAGTGTTCCAAAGACTTTACCCCTTTATTTATGTCAAATAGCTCAGGAACAAATATGTACGGAATAGAAAGATTCCAACCTCCCAAGTAAAGAACTGTTACAAATAATGAAGAAACTAGTAGATTCAGATATGAAGCAATGTAAAATAAACCAAATTTGATACCTGAATATTCGGTTTGATACCCTGCTACTAATTCTTCTTCTGCTTCTGGTAAATCAAAAGGTAATCTTTCACACTCGGCTAGAGAAGAAATTAGAAAAACGATAAACCCGATGGGTTGACGCCACAAATTCCACCCCCAAAAACCATATTTTGACTGCGCTTCCACTATATCAACTGTACTTGAACTGTTAGATAATCATAGTCGATGATAACATCACTGTGCCCATCGCTATTACAGAACCGTACGTGAGATTTTCACCTCATACGGCTCCTCAGAGGTCACAAATAAATCTAAGGGCCACTTACTATTCTTTATCTTGATATGTTTGTCAGATAGAGTAAAAATCTATCCTAAGGTCCCAAATTAGACCAATGGAATTCTGTCTGCTATATTTAAAACTAATAAATAAGTGCTTCTGAATTGATCTCATCTTTTAAGAATTTTCATTTTTCTTTGTTGATTAATAACCTTATCATTAAATAAAATGCGCTTTATAGCAATATCACATATACATTTCAACCTCGAATTTTCAATTACGAAAAAAAATTAGAGAGTCTATTAGTTCACGAATCATGACAAAAATTTTATCTCTCTAAATAGAAATCAAAATTGAATTATAGGAAAGAAAGAATAAAAACAAAAAAGAAAAAAGGACATCCCTTCTTGTTGCTTTTGCAATTAGATTCTTTTCTTTCTATTTCGATTTATTGTATTTCATTCCTATTCTCCTTTCTCAGAAAAAGGGGCTTTAACCAAAGTAAAAGATTACTTCGTTCTTGATAGTTATTTACTTACTCAGTGGATAGGAACATACTCTGGATCAGAATCATGGGAAGTACTTCTTGATCATTTCTACGAATGTAAAGCCCCAATTCGAATTCCTTTTATGTACAGAAATATCCTCTTGGATAACTTACATAATCTCAATTACTAATCCTTTGTGTATCTTGGTCTTCCTAACCATCCACTCATTTTTGCAACCCCCCGTTATGGAAATCCATCTATGGTAATAGACAGTAAAAACTCCATACAGTTGATCTTTTGAACCCGCTTCAAGCTATCATGACAATTCACCAATCTTGGGGTAAACAATCTCTATTGCTTATGTTTACTTTTTTCACCATTTGATTCTTGTACATAGGAAATGAGACTCAACCTTTTACTGCAAATTTAGAAGCCGTTTTCTTTCACTCATATAACTATCTGGTTTAGTTCATCAACTTAAATGCTGAATAAAAATGAAAATATATATATTCAAGCAACTCTTTCTACCCTTGTTTCTAGAAAGAAAAGAATTTGGAGAATTTTTAGGTCTCACCGAATCACACGTAGAGATATTGATAACACACATAGAGCTAATGGTATTTCATAACTAATTGATTGGGCAGCTGCCCGTAGACCACCTAAAAAGGAATATTTATTATTTGATCCATATCCTGACATAAGAAGTCCAACGGGAGCAACACTTGAAATGGCAATCCATAAAAAAACACCAATACTAAGATCGGCTAGAACAAGGTGATCACCAAAAGGAATTACTGAATAACTTAGAAAGATAGATATTACTGCTATGGATGGTCCGATACTGAATAAACGAGGATCTCCTGTAGATGGAATAAGGTTCTCTTTCAAAAGTAGTTTTGTCCCATCTGCTAGAGCTTGAAGAATTCCTAAAGGGCCAGCATATTCAGGTCCGATACGTTGTTGTATTCCTGCAGATATTTCTCTTTCTAACCAAACAATTACTAGTACACCTATTGTGATTCCTAATACAAGAGTCAAAATAGGGACAAGCATCCATATGATCCCATAGACTTCTTTTAAGGATTCCAATTTGGAAAAAGAATTGATAGTCTCTATTTCTGTTGTATCAATTATCATTTCAACGATCAACTTCTCCCATAATGATATCTATGCTACCTAGTATTGTCATAATATCAGCCAATTTCATTTTTTTAACTAACTGAGGAAGAATTTGAAAATTTACAAAACCTGGTGGGCGAATTTTCCATCTCCAAGGAAAAACGCTCTGATCTCCTATGAGAAAAATTCCCAATTCTCCTTTTGGGGCTTCAACTCTCACATAAAGTTCTTGTTTCGACAATTCAAAAGTTGGAGAAGGTTTTTTACTAATAAACCGATATTCAAAATCATTCCATTCAGGATCTTTTAATCTGTCAAAACGTCGGATTTCTAAATTTTCGTAAGGCCCTCCTGGAATTCCTTCCAGAGCCTGTTGAATAATCTTTATGGATTCGGTCATTTCACCGATTCGTACTAAATAACGAGCTAATGAATCCCTTCTCGTTGCCATTGAACCTGCCAATCAAATTCGTCGTAAGACTCATAATGATCAACTTTACGAAGATCCCATTCTATTCCTGAAGCGCGTAGCATTGGTCCCGATAAACCCCAATTTAATGCTTCGTCTCCCCCAATAATGCCTACGCCTTCAACTCGTTCTAAGAAATAGGATTTCGGGTAATAAGTTTTGATACTCAGCAACCCCCGTTAAAAATAATCGCAAAAATCCAAACATTTATCTATCCAGCCATAGGGTAGATCGGCAGCCACCCCTCCGATACGAAAATAATTATGCATCATTCGCATACCGGTGGCAGCTTCGAAGAGGTCATATATTAATTCTCTTTCTCTAAAAATATAGAAGAAGGGGGTCTGCGCACCAATATCCGCCATAAAAGGACCGAGCCATAACAAATGAGAAGCTATCCGACTCAACTCCAACATAATGACTCTGATATAGCTAGCTCTTTTAGGTACTTGAATATTGCCTAATTGTTCGGGTCCATTTATGGTTATTGCTTCTGTGAACATAGTAGCTAAATAATCCCAACGTGTTACATAAGGCAAATATTGGATAATTGTTCGATTTTCCGCAATTTTCTCCATACCTCTATGTAAATAACCCAATATTGGTTCGCAGTCGACAACATCTTCACCATCTAGAGTAACGATGAGTCGAAGAACACCGTGCATTGATGGGTGCTGAGGCCCCATATTGACTATCATGAGGTCTTTTCTTGTAGTTGGTGCAGTCATAAGTTTTTTACCGATTCATTCTTCCATGAATTGCTGAAAGTAAAAAGAAGTTCATCAAAATTTAATAGAAACATATAAAAATGAAATGACTCTTCAAATTAATAAAATTAACGAGTTTTTGTCTCTCGAATGTCCAACTGATTAATTAATTCTTTATAACGTACTCTATTTTTTTTTGCCAAATAAGCTAGCAGTCGTTGACGTTTTCCCAAAATTTTCTTCAAACCTCTCTGAGATAAATAATCTTTTTTGTGCAATTCTAAATGTGAAGTAAGTCTCCGTATCTTATTGGTGAAATTGAATACTTGAAATTCAACAGATCCTCTCTTTTCTTCTTGAAAAATAACTGAAATGACAGAATTTTTTACCATAAAAGAATTTACCCTTTCTTTATTTTACAGATATGGATTTTCTCTAATTTTATCGATCAGTAATAATAATGCCAGTAATTTGAACGTGGTATATAGACTTAATTTCTTTATGAACTCCTAATTTTATCAATTCCAATAAATTAATCAAATTAAAAATTTGATTCAGATAGGAATCCAAAAAGATGGTAGGTACATTTTTTTCATTCACAAAAGCGAATAATTTAAACCTCAAATCCTAAAATGAAGAAGATTCTGTTGATTCATTTCTAGATCTAATCGATACCTTATTGATTTAGTATCGTCTACTCGAATTAGATTCGAATGAGATGTAATACAATGCATGTGTGCATTTGTTTTATGTATCAAACTATAGGTATTTCATTGGTTCATAAAGTAAACACCAAACTAATCAAGATACCGACAAAGACATGTTGATAAAAATAATTTTTATGAATTCATTCTGCAACCTCAAACTCAAAGAATAAATACAGACAAAAATATTTTTATTTGCTTGTTCCTGAAAATATTTTATGGTCTAGACGTCGTAGAGAATTGAGAATTCGAAGTTTTTTGAATTCTTTGAATTGGAATGGCATCGATAGAAATTCAGTATTTTGCAACGAAACCAATGTAAAAAACTGGAGTCAATTTTTGGATGAAAGGAAACCTCTTTATAAGGATAAAAATGAATTAATTAAATTGAAGTTCTTTCTTTGGCCTAATTATCGATTAGAAGATTTAGCTTGTATGAATCGTTATTGGTTTGATACCAATAATGGTAGCCGTTTCAGTATCTTAAGGATACATATGTATCCACGATTGAAAATTAATTGATAGTACTATATACCCTGTCTCGTATAGAGTATCTGAAAGCAAACAAATGCACACATGCATTGTATTACATCTCATTCGAATCTAATTCGAGTAGACGATACTAAATCAATAAGGTATCGATTAGATCTAGAAATGAATCAACAGAATCTTCTTCATTTTAGGATTTGAGGTTTAAATTATTCGCTTTTGTGAATGAAAAAAATGTACCTACCATCTTTTTGGATTCCTATCTGAATCAAATTTTTAATTTGATTAATTTATTGGAATTGATAAAATTAGGAGTTCATAAAGAAATTAAGTCTATATACCACGTTCAAATTACTGGCATTATTATTACTGATCGATAAAATTAGAGAAAATCCATATCTGTAAAATAAAGAAAGGGGAAATTCTTTTATGGTAAAAAATTCTGTCATTTCAGTTAATTTTCAAGAAGAAAAGAGAGGATCTGTTGAATTTCAAGTATTCAATTTCACCAATAAGATACGGAGACTTACTTCACATTTAGAATTGCACAAAAAAGATTATTTATCTCAGAGAGGTTTGAAGAAAATTTTGGGAAAACGTCAACGACTGCTAGCTTATTTGGCAAAAAAAAATAGAGTACGTTATAAAGAATTAATTAATCAGTTGGACATTCGAGAGACAAAAACTCGTTAATTTTATTAATTTGAAGAGTCATTTCATTTTATATGTTTCTATTAAATTTTGATGAACTTCTTTTTACTTTCAGCAATTCATGGAAGAATGAATCGGTAAAAAACTTATGACTGCACCAACTACAAGAAAAGACCTCATGATAGTCAATATGGGGCCTCAGCACCCATCAATGCACTGTGTTCTTCGACTCATCGTTACTCTAGATGGTTAAGATGTTGTCTACTGCGAAACAATATTTTTTTATTTACATTTAGTGATGGATAAATTTGCGGAAAATCTTACAATTATCAAATATTTGCCTTATGTAACACGTTGGGATTATTTAGCTACTATGTTCACAGAAGCAATAACCATAAATGGACCCGAACAATTAGGCAATATTCAAGTACCTAAAAGAGCTAGCTATATCAGAGTCATTATGTTGGAGTTGAGTCGGATAGCTTCTCATTTGTTATGGCTCGGTCCTTTTATGGCGGATATTGGTGCGCAGACCCCCTTCTTCTATATTTTTAGAGAAAGAGAATTAATATATGACCTCTTCGAAGCTGCCACCGGTATGCGAATGATGCATAATTATTTTCGTATCGGAGGGGTGGCTGCCGATCTACCCTATGGCTGGATAGATAAATGTTTGGATTTTTGCGATTATTTTTAACGGGGGTTGCTGAGTATCAAACACTTATTACCCGAAATCCTATTTTTTTAGAACGAGTTGAAGGCGTAGGCATTATTGGGGGAGACGAAGCATTAAATTGGGGTTTATCGGGACCAATGCTACGCGCTTCAGGAATAGAATGGGATCTTCGTAAAGTTGATCATTATGAGTCTTACGACGAATTTGATTGGCAGGTTCAATGGCAACGAGAAGGGGATTCATTAGCTCGTTATTTAGTACGAATCGGTGAAATGACCGAATCCATAAAGATTATTCAACAGGCTCTGGAAGGAATTCCAGGAGGGCCTTACGAAAATTTAGAAATCCGACGTTTTGACAGATTAAAAGATCCTGAATGGAATGATTTTGAATATCGGTTTATTAGTAAAAAACCTTCTCCAACTTTTGAATTGTCGAAACAAGAACTTTATGTGAGAGTTGAAGCCCCAAAAGGAGAATTGGGAATTTTCTCATAGGAGATCAGAGCGTTTTTCCTTGGAGATGGAAAATTCGCCCACCAGGTTTTGTAAATTTGCAAATTCTTCCTCAGTTAGTTAAAAAAATGAAATTGGCTGATATTATGACAATACTAGGTAGCATAGATATCATTATGGGAGAAGTTGATCGTTGAAATGATAATTGATACAACAGAAATAGAGACTATCAATTCTTTTTCCAAATTGGAATCCTTAAAAGAAGTCTATGGGATCATATGGATGCTTGTCCCTATTTTGACTCTTGTATTAGGAATCACAATAGGTGTACTAGTAATTGTTTGGTTAGAAAGAGAAATATCTGCAGGAATACAACAACGTATCGGACCTGAATATGCTGGCCCTTTAGGAATTCTTCAAGCTCTAGCAGATGGGACAAAACTACTTTTGAAAGAGAACCTTATTCCATCTACAGGAGATCCTCGTTTATTCAGTATCGGACCATCCATAGCAGTAATATCTATCTTTCTAAGTTATTCAGTAATTCCTTTTGGTGATCACCTTGTTCTAGCCGATCTTAGTATTGGTGTTTTTTTATGGATTGCCATTTCAAGTGTTGCTCCCGTTGGACTTCTTATGTCAGGATATGGATCAAATAATAAATATTCCTTTTTAGGTGGTCTACGGGCAGCTGCCCAATCAATTAGTTATGAAATACCATTAGCTCTATGTGTGTTATCAATATCTCTACGTGTGATTCGGTGAGACCTAAAAATTCTCCAAATTCTTTTCTTTCTAGAAACAAGGGTAGAAAGAGTTGCTTGAATATATATATTTTCATTTTTATTCAGCATTTAAGTTGATGAACTAAACCAGATAGTTATATGAGTGAAAGAAAACGGCTTCTAAATTTGCAGTAAAAAGGTTGAGTCTCATTTCCTATGTACAAGAATCAAATGGTGAAAAAAGTAAACATAAGCAATAGAGATTGTTTACCCCAAGATTGGTGAATTGTCATGATAGCTTGAAGCGGGTTCAAAAGATCAACTGTATGGAGTTTTTACTGTCTATTACCATAGATGGATTTCCATAACGGGGGGTTGCAAAAATGAGTGGATGGTTAGGAAGACCAAGATACACAAAGGATTAGTAATTGAGATTATGTAAGTTATCCAAGAGGATATTTCTGTACATAAAAGGAATTCGAATTGGGGCTTTACATTCGTAGAAATGATCAAGAAGTACTTCCCATGATTCTGATCCAGAGTATGTTCCTATCCACTGAGTAAGTAAATAACTATCAAGAAAGAAGTAATCTTTTACTTTGGTTAAAGCCCCTTTTTCTGAGAAAGGAGAATAGGAATGAAATACAATAAATCGAAATAGAAAGAAAAGAATCTAATTGCAAAAGCAAAAAGAAGGGATGTCCTTTTTTCTTTTTTGTTTTTATTCTTTCTTTCCTATAATTCAATTTTGATTTCTATTTAGAGAGATAAAATTTTTGTCATGATTCGTGAACTAATAGACTCTCTAATTTTTTTTCGTAATTGAAAATTCGAGGTTGAAATGTATATGTGATATTGCTATAAAGCGCATTTTATTTAATGATAAGGTTATTAATCAACAAAGAAAAATGAAAATTCTTAAAAGATGAGATCAATTCAGAAGCACTTATTTATTAGTTTTAAATATAGCAGACAGAATTCCATTGGTCTAATTTGGGACCTTAGGATAGATTTTTACTCTATCTGACAAACATATCAAGATAAAGAATAGTAAGGGGCCCTTAGATTTATTTGTGACCTCTGAGGAGCCGTATGAGGTGAAAATCTCACGTACGGTTCTGTAATAGCGATGGGCACAGTGATGTTATCATCGACTATGATTATCTAACAGTTCAAGTACAGTTGATATAGTGGAAGCGCAGTCAAAATATGGTTTTTGGGGGTGGAATTTGTGGCGTCAACCCATCGGGTTTATCGTTTTTCTAATTTCTTCTCTAGCCGAGTGTGAAAGATTACCTTTTGATTTACCAGAAGCAGAAGAAGAATTAGTAGCAGGGTATCAAACCGAATATTCAGGTATCAAATTTGGTTTATTTTACATTGCTTCATATCTGAATCTACTAGTTTCTTCATTATTTGTAACAGTTCTTTACTTGGGAGGTTGGAATCTTTCTATTCCGTACATATTTGTTCCTGAGCTATTTGACATAAATAAAAGGGGTAAAGTCTTTGGAACACTAATGGGTATCTTTATCACATTAGCCAAAACTTATTTGTTTTTGTTCATTCCTATTGCAACAAGATGGACTTTACCGAGGCTAAGAATGGACCAACTATTAAATCTTGGGTGGAAATTTCTTTTACCTATTTCTCTAGGTAATCTATTATTGACAACTTCGTCCCAACTTCTTTCACTGTAAAAGACCACAATATTATAGATTCACGACTTGTCTCAAACAAGAGAAAGAAACAAGCATAAAATATTTTTATAGATATTCCTAAATATGCTCCCTATGATAACCGAATTCATAAATTATGGTCAACAAACAATACGAGCCGCCAGATACATCGGCCAAGGTTTCATGATTACCCTGTCCCACGCAAATCGTTTACCTGTAACTATTCAATACCCCTATGAAAAATTGATCACATCGGAACGTTTCCGAGGCCGAATACACTTTGAATTTGATAAATGCATTGCTTGTGAAGTATGTGTGCGTGTATGTCCTATTGATTTACCCGTTGTTGATTGGAAGTTGGAAACGGATATTCGAAAGAAACGATTGCTTAATTACAGTATTGATTTTGGAATCTGTATATTTTGTGGTAATTGCGTTGAGTATTGCCCAACAAATTGTTTATCAATGACCGAAGAATATGAACTTTCTACTTATGATCGTCACGAATTGAATTATAATCAAATCGCTTTGGGTCGCTTACCAATGTCAGTAATTGATGATTACACAATTCGAACAATTTCGAATTTACCTCAAATAAAAAATGACTAAACCCTTAATTAGATTCGAAAAAAATTCCGAATTACGAAGGCTTAGTTCGGATCTAAAAGAATGAGATTTTTGCTTGGTCAATTCAAATTAGGGGTTGGTTAATGAGACTCCTAGCTTAATTTAGATTGAAAACAAAACCTATTTCTATAACGATTTCTATATTATAGTTATAATAATAGTAATGGTTTCAAAGTAGATAAATGATATCAAAAATAGATGGGTTTAAACTACTCTTTCGACGAATAAAGAATTGATAGTGGTCCAATAAAATAAAAGCATCTACGTCAATTCATACCCATTACGATTTCATTCAATTAACAATTAAGAAGTATCATAAAAAATATAAAAACTTCTTTTTTCCTGGTCAGGTCAATAAAGTCATGAAATTCTTCGTTTTTGATTTTTTATAAAAAATGGATTTATCTGAACCAATACATGATTTTCTTTTAGTCTTTCTAGGATCGGGTCTTATATTAGGGGGTCTAGGGGTGGTATTACTTCCCAATCCAATTTATTCTGCCTTTTCCTTGGGATTGGTTCTTGTTTGTACATCGTTATTCTATATTCTATCTAACTCCTATTTTGTAGCTGCTGCGCAGCTACTTATTTACGTAGGAGCTATAAATGTTTTAATCATTTTTGCTGTGATGTTCATGAATGGTTCAGAATATTACAAAGATTTTCATCTTTGGACCGTAGGAGATGGAATTACTTCTATGGTTTGTATAAGTCTTTTTATTTCACTAATTACTACTATTTTAGATACGTCATGGTACGGGGTTATTTGGACTACAAGATCAAACCAGATTATAGAGCAAGATTTTATAAGTAATAGTCAACAAATTGGAATTCGTTTATCAACAGATTTTTTTCTTCCATTTGAACTGATTTCAATAATCCTTTTAGTTGCTTTAATAGGTGCAATTGCTGTAGCTCGTCAATAAAAAATTTCTATTAAAACTTGGAATTCAAATAGAATTTTGTTCTGTCTTATCACATTCATTTTCCTTCAATTCTATTTGAATTCCGGCTGTATAAATAGAAAGACGTTAGGTCAATCTAGTACCAATGTATTTCTTTGTTCCATACTTGTTATATACTAGTCAATTAAATTGGTTGAATTGTTGTTCATATTGAAAGGCGTCGAGATTGATGAGGAGTTGTTTAATGATTCTCGAACATGTACTTGTTTTGAGTGCCTATTTATTTTCTATCGGTATCTACGGATTGATCACAAGTCGAAATATGGTTAGAGCCCTTATGTGTCTTGAACTTATATTGAATGCGGTTAATATCAATTTTGTAACATTTTCTTATTTTTTGATAATCGTCAATTAAAAGGAGACATTTTCTCAATTTTTGTTATAGCTATTGCAGCCGCTGAAGCAGCCATTGGACTGGCTATTGTTTCATCAATTTACCGTAACAGAAAATCAACTCGTATCAACCAATCAAATTTGTTGAATAATTAGTATTAATCATCTAGATTCTAATATTGATAAATCGATTTTAATTAGCATGTTTGCTATGTAAGGTATGATCTTGTTTGCAATGCAAAACATAAGAAATCAAAGTATTTTGGCCTCTCTCATATCTCATAAACCAATCCAGAAGGGTGTTGATTAGAAAATTATGATAACTCATTGATTCATCTGGTATCTAAATATATGATTCGTTTCTAAGTTTACTAGATCGAAAATTTATAACATTCAAAAACGTATAGACCAAATGTCACATTCAGTAAAGATTTATGATACGTGTATAGGATGTACTCAATGTGTCCGAGCCTGCCCCACCGATGTATTAGAAATGATACCTTGGGACGGTTGTAAGGCTAAACAAATTGCTTCTGCTCCACGAACAGAGGACTGTGTTGGTTGTAAGAGATGTGAATCTACCGATTTCTTGAGTGTCCGAGTTTATTTATGGCATGAAACAACTCGCAATTTGGGTCTAGCTTATTGATACTTTCGAGAAAACTCTACTTGAATCCATTTAATTATTTTACCGACAAACCTGTGCTCGAAAATCAAAATATTTTGAGCACGGGTTTTTTTGGTCCAAGTGTATCTTGTCTTTACTACGAATTATTTTCCTTGGTTAACAATAATTGTTGTTTTTCCGATATTTGCGGGTTCCTTAATTTTCTTTCTTCCCCATAAAGGAAATAGGGTAATTAGGTGGTATACCATATGTATATGTATTTTAGAACTCCTTCTAACGACTTATGCATTTTGTTATCATTTCCAATCGGATGATCCATTAATCCAACTAGTGGAGGATTATAAATGGATCGATTTTTTTGATTTCCATTGGAGATTAGGAATAGATGGACTTTCTATAGGACCCATTTTATTAACAGGATTTATCACTACTTTAGCGACTTGGCCAGTTACTCGAGATTATCTATTAATCCATTTTCTCATTTTATCAATGTACAGTGGTCAAATTGGATCAATTTCATCCAGGTACCTTTTAATTTTATTCATCATGTGGGAGTTAGAATTAATTCCTGTTTATCTACTTCTAGCCATGTGGGGAGGAAAGAAACGTCTGTACTCAGCTACAAAATTTATTTTGTACACGGCGGGGGGTTCTGTTTTTCTCTTAATGGGAGTTTTGGGTGTTGCTTTATATGGTTCGAATGAACCAACATTGAATTTTGAAACATTAGTTAATCAGTCATATCCTGTGGTTTTAGAAATAATCTTCTATATTGGATTTTTTATTGCTTTTGCTGTCAAATTGCCCATTATCCCTCTACACACATGGTTACCAGATACCCATGGAGAAGCACATTACAGTACTTGTATGCTTCTAGCCGGAATCTTATTAAAAATGGGAGCGTATGGATTAATTCGAATCAATATGGAATTATTACCGCACGCCCATTCTATATTTTCTCCTTGGTTGATGATAATAGGTACAATACAAATAATCTATGCAGCTTCAACATCTCTTGGCCAACGGAATTTAAAAAAAAGAATAGCCTATTCCTCTGTCTCTCATATGGGTTTCATAATTATAGGAATTAGTTCTCTAACCGATACGGGACTTAATGGAGCCCTTTTACAAATAATCTCTCATGGATTTATTGGTGCTGCACTTTTTTTCTTGGCGGGAACGACTTATGATAGAACCCGCCTTGTTTATCTTGACGAAATGGGTGGAATAGCTATTCCAATGCCAAAAATGTTCACGATGTTCAGTAGCTTTTCGATGGCTTCCCTTGCATTACCGGGTATGAGTGGTTTTGTTGCCGAATTGATAGTATTTTTTGGAATAATTACCGGCCAAAAATATCTTTTAATTCCAAAAATACTAATTACTTTTGTAATGGCAATTGGAATGATATTAACTCCTATTTATTCATTATCTATGTCACGCCAGATGTTCTATGGATACAAGCTATTTAATGCCCCGAAGGATTCTTTTTTTGATTCTGGACCGCGAGAGTTATTTCTTTCGATCTCCATCTTTTTACCCGTAATAGGTATTGGTATATATCCGGATTTCGTTCTTTCATTAGCAGTTGATAAGGTCGAAGTTATTCTATCTAATTTTTTTTATAGATAATTTGGATAACTGAAATAAAAAAACCTATGTTTGTTTTTAAAAACATTCTTGGACAATAAAAAAAAGTCTTCTTTTTTTCTTTTCTTAACTATTAAGTTAAGGAAAAACAATGAAATTGAACTACATATGGTAGAAAACCGTGTGAATCATCAATACAATAAATATTTGATTCACACGGTCCGCACGCTGATTCATACAATGCGCCGCCCGCTCTTGTATTTGTAATAACTTGTCTTGAATTCAATTAAATGTTGATGGAAAAGAACCATAACTATGTAACCCTATTCCTAATAGATTGACCCCAAAATAGCATATCCAAATTATAAGAAAGCCTATAGCCGCCACAATTGCAGAATTTGCACCCCTCAAATTTCTATTTGTTCGAGTATGTAAATAAATTGCAAATACGATCCAAGTAATAAATGCCCAAGTTTCTTTTGGGTCCCAATTCCAATACGACCCCCACGCTTCATTAGCCCACACCGCTCCCGAAAGGATTCCTATGGTTAAAAAAGTAAATCCTAAACTAATAACCCGATAACTCCAATAATCCAATTGTTGAACCAATTGGGACCTGTAATAATTTTTAGCAGAAAAAAAAGAAGTATTTTCTAAAACATTTTCACCCAAGAAAAATGACTCGTTTACAAAACCATTGCTCTTATAAAAAAGCTTTCTGTTTTTTCGAAATGTAATCACTAGAAGTGCTACTGATAATAACGATCCACATAACAGGGCTGCATAGCCCAATATCATCATACTTACGTGCATTATTAACCACTCGGATTGAAGAGCAGGTACTAATATTCCAGATTGGTGTATTTCAGTTAAAATACCTGAAGTAGCAAAGCCTTGGGTAAAAATAGCACTTGGGCCGGTTATTTTACTTAAAATTAAAACATTTTTTTTTAAATACGGAATTATATGAATAAGGGAGAAACTCCATGAAAGGAAAATTAATGATTCATATAAATCGCTTAGTGGGAAATGTCCCGAAGAAATCCAACGAGTAACTAATAATCCTGTTATACAGAAATATGTAACTATTATTCACTTTTCTGAATAATGTTATAGTTTTACTATTTCGTCTTCTTAATAGGTTATAATATGAATTGTAATTACAATTGAAACGATCGAAAAGGAAATGTGAGTTAATATATGCTCTAAGGTTGAAAATATCATAAAAAATATTAAAAAAGAAGAGTCCCTAATTACATAATTCTAAAATGTAAATCGGGAATTGAATTCATTATAAGATCTATTTATCCTTTTTATAAGACGGTATGCCGCCACTCGGACTCGAACCGAGATGCATTAGCACTGCTTCCTAAGAGCAGCGTGTCTACCGATTTCACCATAGCGGCCTGTCTTGAACTCATAATAGTCTATGAATAAGCAATCGTCGAGATTGAGGAAGCTATTTTAGTTTAGTAATGATTCAAATGGATCACTAACAATAACAAGTTGTTCAAATAGGAATTTGAAGTTGAAGGTTCATTATTTTTTATTTTAGTTTAGAGTCTTAGTTTTTTTATTTAACCTGGGGCTTTCCTATATTTTATGCTTTCCTCGAATTGAACTCTTGTAAATAAACCGTTCTATACTCAATTAAGGAATAGAGTTCAAAAAGTTTTGTTTTCATTGTTTAATCAGCTATTTCCTTTTTATTTTATTTTATAAATCTAAAACAAAAAATGGATTTTGAAGACAAAATAGAAAGAAAAAAAACCTATTTTGCATCACTCAAAATTGACAATTAGTCATACAGAATTTCATTAAGCAATTTTATCTATTGGGTTAAGGGCAAGATATACATGGGGGTCTATATAATAATTCAGAGAAAATAAAAGGTTTCAAAATAGAATCAATTAGTTTCGATGAGTTCTTAACTTTCACTAAGGATTTTTATATACGTTCTTCTATAGATATGGAAATATATAATTTTGCAGAATTCAATTCTGCAAATAGGTCGATGGGGAAAATAAAACTCCCCACCTTGGAATAGAAATGATCTTTATTCTTTTGTCAACAAAAAAGTTATTATTCAGTAAATAGAGGATTTCCTAATTCAATTATTTTATATATCAATCATAAAAGCGAAGAGAGTTCTATTACGTATTGATTGGTGAGCTAATCAATATCAAATATGAAAGGGAAATCGTTAAATTATTCAAGTTGATTCAAATTATTCTAACGCTTTATTACTTATTTATTTTTGTTTGGCGTACAAAAAAACTTTTTGAATTCCCGGTAGAAAGAGATTTCGCTAATGAAAAAGCCTTTAATGCTACCCAATATCCCTTCCCTTTCCAAATATTTTTACGAATACGCTTTTTTGATGTCGAAGTGCGTTTTTTTGGAACTGCCATTTATAAATTAAAAAATTACTCATTGTTATAGCTGGATGTGAAAGACATCTATTGTTCAAAACGAATTATTTTTACTACTATTTATTTTCGAGCTAATAGTGTCCTCCTCAAATAAAACATTATCGAGATAGGCAAAAGATATGTGAAAATTGCATAATACTGGAAATAAAAAAAGAAGTCCAATATGTTTGTTTTTTTTTTCAAGTTTTTCTATTCCATAAAAAATTAAGAATCGTAAAAAAGAAAAGGTTCTCTATTGACTGGTATCTTTATTTCACATTCTTTTTTATTCAAAAAACCTATACCTATAGAATTTTATAATAGGCTGTTCTGTAGAAATGAAATTAGTTGAACTAAAAAATACTCGATTTCTATTTAGTGTTCCACATTTCATTTACATGCAATAAAATACCTCGAGAGGTTTAAAGATAAGAACCACATTTTTACTTCAGGAAATGAAAAACTTTAATCCCCGTTCGATTCACTGCTAAAACTTGGAGAAAAAATAGGCCTATTTCAAAGGAGACTAGTAATTAATCCCTTTCATATCATTTGACCAATTGTAACTTCTTGATTTCAATAGTTGAAGTATTTAGCAAAGACTCAGAATAAGTAAGAATATAAAATTCGATTTAAGTTTTAAATTAGTTTAAGTTAGTCCATATTTTTACTTTTTATTGACTCCTTTCAAAAGAGGTAAGATCCGGTGAATCGGAAACAATTAATTAATAATTAAAAACTTTTTTATGGAACAGACATATGAATATGCGTGGATCATACCTTTCATTCCACTTCCAGTCCCTATGTTAATAGGAGCGGGACTTATTCTTTTTCCAACGGCAACAAAAAGTTTTCGCCGTATGTGGGCTTTTCAGAGTGTTTTATTGTTAAGCATAGTCATGATTTTTTCAATCTACCTGTCTATTCAGCAAATAAATAGCAGTTCTTTTTATCAATATGTATGGTCTTGGATCATCAATAATGATTTGTCTTTAGACTTCGGATACTTGATCGACCCACTTACTTCTATTATGTCAATATTAATCACTACTGTTGGAATTATGGTTCTTATTTATAGTGATAATTATATGGCTCATGATCAAGGCTCTTTGATATTGTTTGGTTATATGAGTTTTTCAGTACTTCCATGTTGGGATTAGTTACTAGTTCGAATTTGATACAAATTTATATTTTTTGGAATTGGTTGGGCTGTGTTCCTATCTATTAATAGGATTTTGGTTTACACGACCTGTTGCGGCAAATGCTTGTCAAAAAGCGTTTGTAACTAATCGTGTAGGGGATTTTGGTTTATTATTAGGAATTTTAGGTTTTATTGGATAACAGGGAGTTTCGAATTTAGGGATTTATTCGAAATATTCAATAACTTGAGTTCTAATAATGAGGTTAATTTTTTATTTGTTACTTTATGCGCTGTTCTCTTATTTGCCGGTGCAGTTGCTAAATCCGCCCAATTCCCTCTTCATGTATGGTTACCTGATGCCATGGAGGGGCCTACTCCTATTTCGGCTCTTATACATGCTGCTACTATGGTAGCGGCGGGAATTTTTCTTGTAGCTCGGCTTCTTCCTCTTTTCAGAGTTATACCTTACATAATGGATTTTATCTCGGTTATAGGAATAATAACAGTATTATTAGGAGCTACTTTAGCTCTTGCTCAAAAAGACATTAAGAGAGGTTTAGCCTATTCCACAATGTCTCAATTGGGTTATATGATGTTAGCTCTAGGTATGGGGTCTTATCGAATCGCTTTATTTCATTTGATTACTCATGCTTATTCCAAAGCGTTATTATTTTTAGGATCCGGATCCATTATTCATTCAATGGAAACTATTGTCGGATATTCTCCAGCTAAAAGCCAGAATATGGGTCTTATGGGAGGTTTAAGAAAACATGTACCAATTACCCAAATCACATTTTTATTAGGTACACTTTCTCTTTGTGGTATTCCACCTCTTGCTTGTTTTTGGTCCAAAGATGAAATTCTTAATGATAGTTGGTTGTATTCGCCAATTTTCGCAATAATAGCTTGGGCCACGGCGGGATTAACCGCATTTTATATGTTTCGGATCTATTTACTTACTTTTGAAGGGCATTTAAACGTTCATTTTCAAAATTATGGTGGGAAACAAAAAACCCCTTTCTATTCAATATCTCTATGGGGTAAATGGGGAGTTAAGAAAAACTCTTGTTTATTACCAATGAATAATAATGAAAGTACTCATTTTTTTTTTAAAACTAAATATCAA
>JAQGDG010000247.1:30000-35000 GCA_029844215.1 Przewalskia tangutica | reverse complement strand
TAGGATTCCCAAAATTATTAATAGAAAGTCGACCGCGCGGAATCGAAGAATTACAAATGACCTTACAAAAAGAATTTAATTGTGTAAACCGAAAACTGAACGTTGCTGTCACAAGAATTGCAAAACCTTACGGAAACCCTAATATTCTTGCAGAATTTATAGCTGGACAATTAAAGAATAGAGTTTCATTTCGAAAAGCAATGAAAAAAGCTATTGAATTAACAGAACAAGCAGATACAAAAGGAATTCAAATACAAATTGCGGGGCGTATCGACGGAAAAGAAATTGCACGTGTCGAATGGATCAGAGAAGGTAGGGTTCCCCTACAAACGATTCGAGCTAAAATTGATTATTGCGCTTATACAGTTCGAACTATCTATGGAGTATTGGGCATCAAAATTTGGATATTTCTAGACGAGGAATAATTTTACTACTTGTCTTTCCCTTCTATCCATAATTGAACAAAAAAAGACCAATTCATTTTCTAATCAATCAAGGGAAACATTTATAATTCTTAATTCTATAAGGTTGAATAAAAATTCGATTGACCATTTGATATAATTGCTATGCTTAGTGTGTGACTCGTTGGTTTTTTTAGGGTTAGGATTAAAAAAGACCAGCCCACATAGTATGAACTTAAAACTATAGAACTAATAACCAACCCATCACTTCGCATTATCTGGATCTAAAGAACCAGTCAAGATATGATATATAGGTCATATCTTTGGAGCAACTGAAATCTTTTGCATAAACAAAAAAAGAAATCTGATTCTAAGTTGTAAAGCAAAATAGAAAAAAAAAGATGTGGATAAATGGAAGGATGAGAGAAAGAGAGAAAAAGAATACCAATGATATAAAATTCCAATATGTAAGGTCTATGAGTAATCTCATAAAAGGCAGTGTAATAAAGCATCAATACGCATTCATACCATAATAAAATGAATGTTCTTATAGAAATAGAACAAAAAATCAAGAGCTTCGAGCCAATAAAGACTGAGAAGATTGACTCAAGAACCAATTTAATTCTAAGCTCCATTGTAGAATTCGGACCTAACCATTAAGTAAGAAGTGATGGGAACGACGGAACTTGTGAATGCAAAAGATTCTATTGAAAAAGGAATCTTAATGATTCACTGGTCGGGATGGCGGAACGAACCAGAGATTAATTCATGTATTCTGAGATCTGAGAAGTCACGAGTTAACCCTACAAATGAAATAGGGATTGAAAGAGTAAATATTCGCCCGCGAAAACTTTTTTATTGTAAAAATTAGGACAATACAACAAAGGACAAAATAAGGATTTCGTATAATAATACAATTTTAAATTATTTCTAAAACTAAAAAGTTTAGTTATCTATTCAAACAAGATATACAAATTACTAATAGATTGAATGAAATCTCAAAGAATCCCACGTTCAAGGTATTACTCAGTAAATACATATATATATCTTAACTTAAGATTTACTATTCTAGCTTAATTCAAATTAAATTTTTTGGAATCCTTTTATTCGCGAGGAGCTGGATGAGAAGAAACTCTCACGTCCGGTTCTGTAGTAGAGATGGAATTCAGAAACAACCATCAACTATAACCCCAAAGAACCAGATTCCGTAAACAACATAGAGGAAGAATGAAGGGAATATCTTATCGAGGTAATCATATTTCTTTCGGTAAATATGCTCTTCAGGCACTTGAACCTGCTTGGATTACATCTAGACAAATAGAAGCAGGCCGACGAGCAATGACACGAAATGCACGTCGTGGTGGAAAAATATGGGTACGTATATTTCCAGACAAACCAGTTACACTAAGACCCGCAGAAACACGTATGGGTTCAGGACAAGGATCCCCTGAATATTGGGTAGCTGTTGTTAAACCGGGTCGAATACTTTATGAAATGGGTGGAGTAACAGAAAATATAGCCAGAAGGGCTATTTCACTAGCAGCATCAAAATGCCTATACGAACTCAATTCATTATTTCGTAATGTAATAGAAAAAAATGTAGAAAGGGCTCTTAGATATGAAACAAAACCGCATGTTTCTTTTTTTTTTTGGACAAAAATATTTCTTTTTTTTTTTTTTCTTCGCCCTTTGCATTCAAAGAACGGATTAAAAAAATGATTCAACCTCAGACCCATTTAAATGTAGCGGATAACAGCGGGGCTCGAGAATTGATGTGTATTCGAATCATAGGAGCTAGCAATCGTCGATATGCTCATATTGGTGACGTTATTGTTGCTGTGATCAAAGAAGCAGTACCAAATATGCCCCTAGAAAGATCAGAAATAGTCAGAGCTGTAATTGTGCGTACCTGTAAAGAACTCAAACGTGACAACGGGATGATAATACGATATGATGACAATGCTGCAGTTGTTATTGATCAAGAATGAAATCCAAAAGGAACTAGAATTTTTGGTGCAATCGCCCGGGAATTGAGAGAATTAAATTTTACTAAAATAGTTTCATTAGCTCCCGAGGTATTATAAAATGAAATTGTGATCTGTTTCTAGTGGGGTATTTGAAAGAAATAGATTAATTAGTAGATTGTGTCTCACGCATATATCTTTAATAATCCATATCATATTCAAAAATAAATAAGTAAAAAACACGTTGATTATATCAAATTTGGAGACCCCAATAATTTTAGTTCATCATGGGTAGGGACACTATTGCTGAAATAATAACTTCTATACGAAATGCCGATATGGATCGAAAAGGGCGGTTCGAATAGCATCTACTAATATTACCGAAAATATTGTTCAAATACTTTTACGAGAGGGTTTTATCGAAAACGTGAGAAAACATCAAGAAAACAACAAATATTTTTTGGTTTTAACCCTGCGACATAGAAGGAATAAGAAAAGACCCTATAGAAATATTTTAAATTTAAAACGAATCAGTCGACCTGGTCTACGAATCTATTCTAATTATCAACGAATTCCGCGAATTTTAGGTGGAATGGGAATTGTAATTCTTTCTACTTCTCGAGGTATAATGACAGACCGAGAGGCTCGACTAGAAGGAATAGGTGGAGAAATTTTGTGTTATATCTGGTAATCCTTTATAATAGCAAAATTGGATTCGAAACTTCCTATTTGTGAAAAAGAAAAAAGGGGGGGTTGTCTAATATCTTTCTCATTAGTTGATACCTCAAGGGAACTTTAAGAACCAAAATGGAGTCATGAAGCTTTAATTACTGAATCGCTTCCCAACGGTCTGTTCCGGGTTCGTTTAGATCTGATTCTCAATTCTGTTTCAGGAAAGATCCGACATAGTTTTATACGGATACTGCCAGGAGATAGAGTAAAAATTGAAGTAAGTCCTTATGATTCAACGAAAGGGCGTATAATTTATCGACTCCACAACAAAGATTTGAAGGATTAGTTTTTCAACTTCACCATTCCTTTCGTGGGAATACAATTAGAGATGAAAAATTTCAAGAAACTTATTTTCTTCCAAGAAATAGATTCAGAATTAAGGTAAGGAATGATAAATATGAAAATAAGAGCTTCCGTTCGTAAAATTTGTGAAAAATGTCGACTAATCCGTAGGCGGGGACGAATTATAGTAATTTGTTCCAACCCGAGACATAAACAAAGACAGGGATAATCAGACTTGCCAGAAGAGCTGATGTACAAATAAAGAATCTGTTTTGACATGAAATGGATATATCCATATATCTCTGACTCATATTTACGAGATGATAAAATATGGCAAAAGCTATACCGAAAATTAGTTCGCGTAGGAATGGACGTATTGGTTCACGTAAGGGTGCACGTAGAATACCAAAGGGAGTTATTCATGTTCAAGCAAGTTTCAATAATACCATTGTCACTGTTACAGATGTACGGGGTCGAGTAGTTTCTTGGTCCTCCGCTGGTACTTCTGGATTCAAAGGTACGAGAAGAGGAACACCGTTTGCTGCTCAAACCGCAGCAGCAAACGCTATCCGTACAGTAGTGGATCAAGGTATGCAACGAGCAGAAGTCATGATAAAAGGTCGGTCTCGGAATAGATTCAGAATTACGAGATATTAGTCGAAGTGGTATACTATTAACTTTCGTACGGTATGTAACCCATATGCCACATAATGGCTGTAGACCTCCTAAAAAAAGACGTGTGTAGAACTGAACATTGAAGAAATCTCAAGAGAAATAAAAGATTCGATGATCTAATCAAATAATAGTACTATGGTTCGAGAGAAAGTAACAGTATCTACTCGGACACTACAGTGGAAGTGTGTTGAATCAAGAACAGACAGTAAACGCCTTTATTATGGACGCTTTATTCTGTCTCCACTTATGAAAGGCCAAGCCGACACAATAGGCATTGCGATGCGAAGAGCTTTACTTGGAGAAATAGAAGGAACATGTATCACACGTGTAAAATCTGAGAAAGTACCACATGAATATTCTACCATAACGGGCATTCAAGAGTCGGTACATGAAATTTTAATGAATTTGAAAGAAATTGTATTGAGAAGTAATCTATATGGAACTTCTGAGGCGTCTATTTGTGTCAAGGGTCCTGGATATGTAACTGCTCAAGATATCATCTTGCCGCCTTATGTAGAAATCGTTGATAATACACAACATATAGCTAGTTTAACGGAACCAATTTATTTTTGTATTGGATTACAAATAGAGAGAAATCGTGGATATCTTATAAAAACGCCACAAAACTTTCAAGATGGAAGTTATCCTATAGATGCTGTATTTATGCCTGTTCGAAACGCGAATCATAGTATTCATTCTTATGGGAATGGGAATGAAAAACAAGAGATACTTTTTGTCGAAATATGGACAAATGGAAGTTTAACTCCGAAAGAAGCACTTCATGAAGCATCCCGAAATTTAATTGATTTATTTATTCCCTTTTTACATATGGAGGAAGACAACTTATATTTACAGGACAATCAACACACGATTCCTTTATCCCCTTTTACCTTTCATGATAAATTGGCTAAACTCATAAAAAACAACAAAAAAATAGCATTGAAAT